>VDFB02000020.1:73201043-73220888 GCA_007258455.2 Sequoia sempervirens
GCCTTTCAGGATCATCAAGCAAGTTGGAGAGATGGCTTATGAGTTGGGGTTACCGGTGGACAACAAGGTGCATAATGTGTTTTATGTGTCACGCCTAAAGAAGGCGTTAGGACATCATGTTGTTCCTTCCACCACTTTACCACCCTTGGATGATGAGGGGAAGTTGATTTTGGTACCTAAGGCCATTTTGGATGTCAGAGAGAGACAGTTATGGAGACGTGTCATCAGGGAGTATTTGGTTAAATGGAAGGACTTGCCACTTGAGGATGCTACGTGGGAGAGTGAGGAGATTCTGCAGCATTCAAAGTTGAGATTGTTTGGGGTCAACCAATTTCAGGAGGGGCGGACTGTAATGTCCCCTATTTCATAGCCATCTCAATGTGATTTCTTAGCCTTTATTCTCCGAAGGCTAAGTGGAGAAACAAGGGAGAAATTAAGTTAATTATTTATTAAGTCATCAAATAAATTAAAAATTAAAAGGTGACTTTATATTTAATTAATTTAATTGACTAAATAAATTATTATATTATAAAGTCACAAAAATAAAATTAAAAGAGTATTGTGGAAGCTTCTAGATGGCCACCCTAAACTTGGTGAGAAAAGTATAAATAGAGTGGGGTTGCCATTGTTTCATCATGTTGGATATTTGATACTTGATTTGGTATGTTTGTTGTGGAGAAGCCTTGGATTTCTGTAGAATACATTTGAGGTCTTTAGGTATGAAGTATCCCATTGATTTGCATAACTAAGGTAGTGAAACTATCTACTGAAGGGTTGCAGTTGTTGGAGAAGATATCCCAATCTTCCCTCCATTGCAAAATTTGTGGCCAAAGGCCAATTTTGGAGAAATTCAATTTAGGGTTGATGGAAGATCATTTTGTTGATTGGAGACATCATTCTCATCTTCTCTAAGGACGATTTTGGCAAAATATAATATTCTGATATAATTCTCAGACTTCATAGTAGCTTGTTGGGGAGCCACGAATTCATTCAAGGAGGTCTCCATGTGCATTGATTTTATTCTCTAGTTGGAGCGCTACACTCTACAGGACTTGGTGATGATTTTAGAAGCAATTTGGAGTTGTTAGAAGGCTGCAAATAATTTATCTTAATGCTGCAAGTCAGAACAGGGGCAGCTGCTAAGGAGGCTCGATTTCGATTAGAAAGAAGATCATTTTGAATGATAATTGTTGCCACAACATCTTTTGTCAAAAACGCTTCTTGTAATCAGGTTCCATTGCATTGTTTGCATCATTCATAGCATTTAAAATAAAAGTTATTACTGTTGTAGGTGATCATCTAAAATCAGTTTGGCATTGTATTTGAATTTTCATTTGTAAAGCCAAGAGTCTTGGCTATCCATTTCATATCAGCATTGTACTAGAGATTGCATATAATAAAGGAGGGATAAGTTGCATGCTAATTGTTTGATGTAATGCTTATATTGAGTATCATCTGAGTATGCATGCCAAGTGTTTGTAAAAATGCTACTTGGTTGTAGGTGCACATTTCTTATGTAGATGCTCATGTATATGCATTCAAAAAAGACAAAAAAAAATTGCATTATCATCTTAGATCTTAGCCTAGACATTGTAGAGTAAATTTGCAATTATTTAAACTTATTGGAGACTATTTGAAGACAAGCAAGTAAACTAAAAAATACAGAAACATCAAGTTAAAGGGGTTGTTGATGAAGTGTTTGACAATATTCCTTGAGGCCTTAATCAGCAAATTAGGGTCAAAAATTCCAAGGAATATTACATTGCCATTTTGGTCTATTCCTCTCCTTTAGGTGAAAAACCTAGAAGTGTTAAAGGGCACATAGTAACCAAGATCTTTGTATACATTTTGGTGAACCTCACGATATTCCTTGAAGGAAAATTGACATCAGAACCAACAAGGGATATTACACTTGCTCATGGAATGCAATAAGTAAATAGTAAAAGCCTAAAATTGTTTGCAAATTGTTATAAACTATCCTAAAGTGTTCAAGTGCATTCAAAAGGATGCAAAGATTATAAAAAAAAGGAATTGAGTTAGGAAAATCAGATTTGTTTATGAATCCCTGATAGGGAGCCTTAGGATGGGATTGTGAAAAAACCTCTCCTAAACCTCTAATAGGTGTTTTATGCAAGCAGACAATAAAATTTGAATTTGAAAGCAGAAACAAAGAAAGGATTACATTAAGGTATTAGACAAGAAAGGATGAAAAGTTTCAAAAGCTACTGCTAAGTTGTCAAAACAACAAGAATGTTGTCAAGCTTGTAGAACAAAAAATGTCTTTACAAAAAATGTCTTTGATAGTTGTTTGTCTAATTGAGGAGATGCAAAAACAAAATGTTGTGAAGACAAGCAAATTGAAAAGGTGTAGTAAAAGCAAAAAAGGTGTAGTATTTGTAATGATAGGAATGAAAATTGATTTATTTTTTGTAAGAAATGCTACTAAGTTGACTTGGTGATAAAATCCAAAGTGTGGTTTGACATGGAACAAGAAAAGCTGCAATAAAATACCTATACTACTGAAAATAATGTGTTTTAATAAAATCCAATGTCGATTACTCTTAACTAATGTAACCTACTCTAATTAATCCAATCAAAACTGAAATTAAACCTAAAACACAAAGAGGAAATAAATCTGGACTTGAAAAAAATGTAACAAGCCTAGAGTGGATATTCAAATGTTGTCCTTAGATTTGAACACCAATTCTCATGACTTTGTGTGCGCAAATCAGCTAGAAGTTCCTTAAAGATTGAGGACGCATTAGGATGTGATTGGAAATGACTGAAAAATGGATGAAAATTGTGGAAAAGGAAATTGATTATAGTCGCAAGAGGGATGACTATGAGAAAACTATGTTTCCTCAAGTTTTATGACCATTTTTCACCTTCTATTTTCTTGAAATTGGGGATGTCTATAGGTTGAGAAATGGACCTTTGAAGGGTTAAGCCATAGGGAAGAAAAATAAATGGTTTAGGGAAAAGAAAATACAAGGATAGTCATTTGGCACTTGGCAGACCCATACAAATGATTTTGATGAAACCAACAATTTACAAGGGATGATTTTATAATTGTCACATAATTTTTGAAAGTAGTGCTATGTTGTTGGTTCTAGTACAAAATTAGGTATTGTTGTGACCTTTTCACACATCGCCCCATTGCAAATGGGGACCCCCTAATTTTTGCTTCATTTGGGTCTTTTGGCTTGATTTTGGTTGGTTTTCCTGTTGTCTCTCTCTTGTTTTGTCTGTCTTTCCAGGGATGTGCCCGTCTAAATTGAAATTTTGGCTAAGACTGAGAAATTAGGGTTTTCTTTCTTCATGCCAGTTTGAAGTTGATTCGAGTAAGCAAAATTGAAGTTTGAGCTTGACACTGCATCCAGAGCGCTTTAAGCTACTTGCCTAGAAATTTTGAGCTGAAACAGACAACTTGTTATTTTTAGTAGTCCAGGCTTCAGGAGCCAATTTTAGGGTTTGCATGTTGGAGTTTTCAATGCATGACTGGAGAATCTTTTTGGGTTTTTCAAGACCTCCGCGATGGTATAACATGCAAACCGAGATGCTGACTTTCAACGATTCAGGCTTCAGGAGCCAATTTTTGGGTTTGCATGCGAAGTTTTTCGATGCATGTCTGGAGAATATTTATGGGTTTTCCGAGACCTACACAATGATATAGCATGCAAGATGAGATGATAACTTTCAACAGTCTTCACTTCAAAGGCTATTTTTAGGGTTTACACATTGGAATCTTCAACACATGTCTGGATATTCTTTGTGGGTTTTTCGGGAGCTTCGCAGTGATGTAACATGCAAACCAAGATCATGACCTTTTTGCAGGGTTGTTTTCAGAGGCTATTTTTAGGGTTTGCATGCAGAACTTTTAAGTGCATGTTGGCATATTCATCATGGGTTTTTCAAGAACTATGCACCAAGGTAACATGTAGGTAGAGTTGATCACTTTTCAAGCACTTACTATTTTTAGCTAGTGCTTGCATGCAGTCCAGTTTGTTGGGTTTTTCTGGGTTTTGTGAGATCTCTCGGATTATGTGACATGCAAACACATCTAGCAGTTGATTGGTCACTTTTTCAGGCACTTACTGTTTTGCAGGATCACTCCGGCAACTGTCCAACACTTCAATGTCACGAACAGGGCGACATGCAACAGAAACAGGGTCAAACAGAGATCGTTTGAGCAACATGCAAGCCAGATTAGGGTTTCCAGCTTCAAGACCCAAAATGAGGGGTAGAATGCCAAAATCTTTGAAAACCGATGTATCCCATCACAATTAGTATCTTTCAAGGAGTCCACTAGTAAAATTTGTAGGCAGTTTGAGCACTTACTATTTATAGTAAGTCACTTCTCAAACAGGCTATAAATAGCAAGTCAGCGCGAGACACCAATGTGAACAGGCCAATCAACCCATGAGGATCACATTAGTCAGATTTCAAGTTAAACGAAGTTGCAGAAGTTTTGAAATCAAGCAGTTACTATAAATAGTAAATCACCTCCAAAAACAGGCTATAAATAGCAGGTCGACACGAGATGGCAATGTGAACAGGTCAATTAGATCATGAGGATCCAGTGGCGCAAATTTCAAGTTAATCCAAGTTGTAGAAGTGTGAGAACCAGAGTATTTGCTAAAAATAGTAAACCAGAGTAAACAAGGGCAGACAAGCATAAGGAAAAGAAATTAAGTCTGAAAATGGAAGTTCATTACCTCAAATGCGCCCAGTCTGGGGAGGCATGGAGAAAAATGGTTAAGTCACAGTTGGAATTCCTGCAAGACCCCTCAAATGCGCCCAACTTGAGCAAGTGATTGAAATTTTCCAAGGCATGAGCAAACTAGAAGTACCCCTATCAAAATGTGCCCATCATGTAGGGAGGAGTTGATAAAAAAATTCTAAGTCATTCAAAATGGAAGCTCAGCCTCCCAAATATGCCTTAAGAAGCTGAAGATGGATGAAAATTTTGCTAAGGCATGAAAAATGGAAGCTTGCCTAGGTAAATGCGCCCAAGTTGAGAGGAATGGCTTGTGATTTGACTAAGTGTTGAAAATTGGAAGCTCAGCTTGCTAGATGTGCCTAACCTTGAAGAGATGTGAAAATTTAACTAAGTCCTCAAAACTTGAAGCTCCTACCTCCATATGCGCCCAAGGAGAAGAGGGGCCTCAAAATTCTTCTAAGTGTTTGAAACTTGAAGCTCAACTAGCCAAATGTGCCCAAGAGCTAAGAAGGCTAGGGGAAAAAAAAGTTTAAGTGTTGAAACTTGACGTAGGCCTAGCTAAATGTGCCCAACTTGCATGGAGAGCTTGGAGAAATGTATAAGTGTTGAAAAGTGGAAGATCAGACCTCTATATGTGCCCTTAAAGAGAGAGATGCTTGGAGATTTTGCTAAGTGTTTGAAATTGGAAGTAAGTACCTCCATATGTGCCCAACAATCCATGATGACTCAAGATTCTTCTAAGGCAAGAAAACTTGAAGTAGGGACCCCTAAATTCTAAGGCATGGAAATTGGAAGTAAGTACCTCCATATGCGCCTTCACTTGGAGATGCCATTGGAAAAAATTCTAAGGCATGGAAATTGAAACCACAACATCCCAAATGCGCCCAGAGACAAGAGCAAGGTAAGAAATTTTCTTAGTCTTCAAAAATGAAACTAGAAGGGATGAAATGCGCCCAAGTGCCAAGAGGTTGGTTTATAAACTTTTCTAAGGCAATAAAATGGAAGTACAGGAAGCTAAATGCACCATTGAAAGGTGGCTATACAAAATTTTCTAAGTTTGGAAAATTGAAAGTACAACCTCCTAAATGCACCCAAGCTTGAGGGGGAGGTAAGAAATCGCCTAAGTGTTGAAAATTGAAAGCTCAAGGGTGGAGATGCGCCTAAATCAAGAGGTGGAGATATAAAATATTCTAAGTTTCACAAAATGGAAGTAGAGGTCCTTAAATGCGCCTTAGCAACCTAAAGTAGTGGAAACTTTTTTAATTGTTGAAAATTAAAAGTGTAAGGGTGGAAATGCACCTAAGTCAAGAGGTGAAATTGAAAAGTTTCTAAGGCGTAGCAAAATGAAAGTTAGACCCCTCAAATGCGCCCAGAGTGAAGAGAGATGCTTTGAAAATTTTCTAAGTAATGAAACTAGAAGAAGACACACCTAGATGTGCCCTATCAACTGGAGATATCAAGAAATTTTTCTAAGTGTTTGAAAATGAAAGTGCACAATGTCAAATGCGCCCTAGGAAGATTGAGGGGTAGAGAAATATCTTCAAAGAAGAGAAATCAAGGTGAAGTTTTCTAAGGGAGAAATGAAACACCACCATCCCAATTGCACCATCAAGATGAAGAAATTTGCAGAGCCCATTAAATCCGCCCATGATGAAAGGTTGTAAAGAAGGCAAAGTTTGCAGGAGAAAACGATGAATGAGGCCAATCAGACCTTGGAAATCAAAATGTCGGGATTAGGTAAGTGAAATGAATTTATATTATAAAGTGTTATGATGCTCTTCTGTTTATCTGTTTTGCAAGATGAACGTCGGGGCCAGAGCATGATGACTCGAAGCAATGAAGCAAGTATTCCAAGATGATATTACAACCTTGAAAGGAGATAAAGTTATGTGTTTCAAGCTCCTCCACAAGATCTCAGTTGCACCCACAACATGAAGGAGGATGTTGGAAGAAATGGCTAAGTGTTGAAACTCCTCCACATGGATCTGAATGTGCCCAACTCAGGTGAAGAAATGCTCGAGTCCAAGACCAAAAAATCCTTCAAGATCGGGATGAAAGAAAAGATGAAGTACCAAGCGTTGAAGATCATCCTCAGGTACTAAAGTATACCTAAGATGCAGTGGTAGCAAGGAGAAAAATCACCATCAAACAAGTGAAAGAAGTTGCAATCTTGGAGTTTCAAGTTGAGAACGTGCTTGCCATGCCGATTAAAGCTATGTTGGCCAGATTCATAGAGTTTGCAGTCAGGAAGAAGAACAATGTGAACACGTTTACAAATAGGAATCTTCTAAAAGATGGACATTAATTGCTCATTTATAACCCCACTCCTCTTGGTGGCGGTTTTTAGGGTTAGGGTTTATGTGGCTCAATCTGAGCCCTTCATTGTAATTGAATCTGAGTCGTCCATTGGACTAGGCCAACTATAAAAGGGGCATTCCCCCCCTCATTTGTAATTCATTAGATTAGGATCATAGAATAGCAAAGAGATTGATAGTGTAGCATAGATTGGTAGGATAGTTTGAAGAAGAAGGAAAGTTTTTCCTTTGAAAACTTTGTAAAAAATTGTTGTGAACAGTCTCTCAATAAAAAGAGTTTTCATTGATGATGATCTCGTCTTTTGTTGGGAGTAGCTAACAAGGTTTCTTCGTCCTTCTGATTCGAGTAGTAGCTTAAAGTAGAATAAATTTTCATTTCATGCAAGTAGCTAGTAATTGTGGAATGTGATCTTCAATTTGAGCAAACTTCGTCTATCCATACAACTAGCGAGCTCGTTGATGGTGAATTCGCCTTGCGTGGTCAACTGGAAACTTGTGGACTTAACTTCGATTACAATCTTCATGTTGGTATGCGTCATTGTGATGGTGTCTTCATTGTTGAATTGTAATTTGAATATCTTTAGTTACTCCCCTTGAAGATTGCACCGGTTATGTGGAAGCTGTCCAAAGTGAGGCAAAGCAGAATCTGGTTGAGGCTTGTGAAAATTGATCTCCACGTCCCACGCGTAGATTAGTCCATAGCATCTTCTATCCTTGCAACCTTTTAAATTTAGCACTTTCTGGTTAGTTTAGGAAACAAGAGCTTTATAGACAAAACATTTCGAACATTCAAATTCCTTTCTCCACTGTTGAACAATTTTGTAAGTCCCCTTGAAACACCAGCAAAATCACATCGAGCCAACTGAGACTATCCACTGCATGAAGGAACCTTGGAGTTGAATGCATGATCTTTCTAGCAATCTTAGCATGCAGGATATTTTGTTCAAGAGAGGATAGAGTCGTCGTTGGTAACTTTATTCTGTGTTGGTGCGGTCACGAAAAACACATCAACAAGTACGAATGCGCGTAGAGGGTTTTGATATGCCAGTGGAAAAAAAAAGTACCATGTGTTCAGGTATGACTATACCGCACATACATAGATATATATACATATACAAAAATTTGAAAAAATATAAAAATTTGTAAATGCATTTGATAGTATCATACTTCATCATTGATCAATGGTAGTGATAATGATAAGTGTCAATTGATGGTTCAAAATTTCAATGTTATGTCATATATCATATATGTCTAGGATGATTCAAATGGAAATCATTACATTACAAAATTTGAAATAAATACAATAAACGAATTTGTATAATTATCTTCAATCTTCATCAAAAGGATCTAGATCAGGGTAATTGTTTGGTTCAACATCATTTGAACCACAAGCAAATGGAGTGCCACTCCCACTAAGTACATCACGTGTAAGAGCCTCATCATTATCTATATTGACTCCAACAAGCTCTACAATAGATGCATCCAAGTTGGTAAACTCAGGGCTATATCCCAATGCTTCATTGCCCCTTCCTTGTAGCATCTTGCTTATGTGATAGGAGATGGAAGTTGGAATGGATTTAAACCAAGTCTTTTGCATTTATTGCAGCCAACCTATTACGCTTCACTAAGTGGATAAAGGTGTATGTAATCCAATCTTGTTCATCCAAAGAACTTGCAACCTGTTGAAATTGGAGAGAAAAACAACACAACTTAAAAATAAAAAATGAAAATAAATTAAAGAATAGTGTTAATAAAAGAACTTGCACATTGCACACCATATGTATAAGCTAATAAAAGTTCAAAACAAACATAAAAAAACATTAGAAGAATTCATCAAAAACTTTAAAAACTTCATCAAAAACTTGAAAAAAAAATGTTAAAAAACTAAAAGAATCAATTAAAATGCTTACCTTAGATGAGTAGATCCTCTTTGTGCAAGTTATCTTCACCTCTTTGGCACTTTGTGATCGATACCCTTCAAAGAAAATCAGCTACCTTTCAAAATGCAAAAATGGCTTAACAAGGGTGTGTTTGAGAGAATGAAGTTGTGTTTACAATCAAAGGGTTGAATTTTAGGTGTAGGGAACTTTTTAGGTTATTTTTAAATCGCACCTATGACAAATTGGTGACTGTGAGAGTGCCTCGAAGCAGTCGAGAGTGGAAAAGGAGCGTCTCTCTGCCTTGGGTTCCCTGTGGGTATGCAAATAGCGTACCTACAAGGAACCTAAGCTGGACGAGACACTCTCGTCGCTGCTCCCACTCCCAAGACGTTTCAGCACAAGTCAGAGTCCCAAAACCCGTGAATCCAATAACTAAGAAGTATTGTGGTGGTTTCAAAAGGGTTGTAGCAGTTGCAAAATCATCCCTTATTGATGTGAGATAGCCATGGTAGTTACATGATCGCTGCAACAATTACATATTTGCTACCTACAAAGAACCGATGGTTCACCCAAATCATAGGAAATGCAAGTGATAACTCCCTAAAAAGAGAGGAAAGACACTAAGAGGCTAAAAGGAGTTGAGGCATGTCAAGAGAGGTGTAAGAGATTTAACTAACGAGATTGATCTTGGAGGCCAACAATAGTAGTCATTTTTTTGTTGTATCAGGCTTTTCAAGGAATTAGTCATCATAGAACTCAAAATTTTGACCCATGCAATTTGGATTACTTACATTATTCACAAGCACCAACAACCACAAATGTCCTGGTCACATTTGGATCATTTTAGCTGCCCCTCCAATGATAAGAGGTAGAAGGATTATAACTTCTCTTCCATTTGGATCAAAGAATTTATGGAGGAAATTGGGTTTTTACATTTCCACGAACAGCACAATTATATAGCCACAAGGAATATGTTGCACCTAGAATCATCCCAAGTGTAGTTAATGTGGCTAATAAGCTACTGATTTGAAAAGCCCCTACAAAGATGGGAAATTCGTTGAGATAGAACTAAAGGTGGCATCCAAATAAGACAAATCCATAAACTAGTAGACATCAACCCAAAAAAGTAATCTTCAAAGAGCACAAACAATTTCAGATTATTATCATCAGCTTAGAGGTACGATTTTAAAAATAAGAATGGTCTCTTTTGAGAGAAACACCTCACTCTAGTGGAAAATGTTGTATCCTTCAATTAATTACACAATATGGCTCACGTACAATTTGTTCCCTTGCATCTCTCCTTTAATATCACAAACTTCATGTGCTGATGAACAATGTTAATTGTGAAATTCATTAAAACGGTGCAGAAAAATACAGCTATTTATTTCTATTTTACACTGGTGTGTTCAACACAAGTAAGCTTATATCCTCTGCTTGGGTTTACAATAAATTGAAAATTTTGTTAAATGTGGCTCACTAAAGACCCATTTTTGGTGAATATGCCTTTACAAATAAATGAGAGTTATCTATATGTCTGTAGTACAAATGATATTGACTAAAGCTATATTAATAAACAAAAAGCAAAGAATTAGGCCAAATGAATAAATGATTTAATTTATGCCAATGAATACTTCTCCCAAAGAGACAAAACCCGGTTTTCAATTAATGCAGAAGAAGAACCTTCAGCATATGCACTCATTGCTCTCAGGAGGTTTATAAACTTCTCTCCTTGGTCCTGAACAAGAACATATCCACCAAGGCATCAGGAAACAAGTTTAAGCTTCATCTGCTTGATTATCTAGTTTCATATACAGTTTCATAGCATGTTTCAGTGTAGGACACAATTTGAAAAAATGAATAAGTTATAATTTTATGGACATGATAATTATCACTGTACATCTCACCAACAAATATAAATCAAGGTATTTTTACTATGGAGCCCTTGAAATCTAAATATATTCTTAACATTTATTAAAATTGTATTAGAATTCCTTATAACATATGGTGTGCAATATGCACGATAATATAATCAGGAATTGGGCTCTGTCAGGATGGTTGCATACATGTAGACTAGCCATATCTAAACTATTACTCTACTAACCGGAATGTGAAATTACAGTGTAGGGTCACAGATACTTTCTTGGAGAGACAAATGGCTTCTCTCAGCTAGTAACTTGTGCTAAAATCAAAAGGCAACAGAAGTCATTGCATGTAATGAGATGAAATATATATGAGCATATTTCCAAAGATAACTTTGTAGTAAAGAGAATATACCTCTGGTTTCTTAAATAGCAAATCGCTTATTTTAAATGGGACCATGCAGAATGGAAGATTGCACCTTAAAGTTGCCTGATCATAAAACAATAACCCACATTAGATACCACAATCTTTGCTGACAAATGTACTTTGTTGCTAAGTTATACCAATACAATTTTCCACTGTTAAAATATATGTAATGAAAGGGCCTAAGATCCTAGTCAATACGTTAGTCATGATTTTGTCTTTTCAAACTAGATGAAAAAGTTTGTAATGGTACAACAAACTTTAAAGTTAAAACTATCAGATAAAATATACATTTATAAAAGCTTACTGCAGACCTTACACAAGCAGGAAAGCCAAGAAAATCAAGCAAATTGCATACAGTATTTCACAACTTAAGGGTCACATAACTGAAAATCAATTTGAATAAATTTCAAGTGATGTCATAGGTCAGTAGTGATTTATCCGAATATCACACTATCATCCTGAAGCCCTTTACCACAGCCCAAGGTTAGTGTTTAGTACTATGCTAGCAATGCTCCTCTTATTTTATTTGTTTTAAAAAGAACATTGGGGATGTGACCCCTATCGTCGAGCTCATAAGGAACGGTCTCATTCATTTAAGGGAACAACTTCAGCTGCATGGTAATTGTGAGCAGTTTAGTTAATCTCCCTTTGTTTTCATGAAAATAACATATATTAAAACAAATGTATTAAAGCATACAGCCAAATCATCAAAAAAGCAGGTCACACGGGATCATTCCCCAAAGTCAAACCAGCCAAACAGGGATCAGAAGTAAATACATGGCCCTATAAAGGGAAAAAGCCACAAAGCAAACAAGTCTACATCCCCACAAAGGAAACGGCCATCAAATTACCAGATTAACATAGAAACATGCAAGGTGACAAAATTAAGCCGCAAGGGGAACACCAATATTAGGAGGGGATTCCTACCCTTTGGAGTTATCCCACCCACCACTTAGTGAATCCCTGCCACCATCCACTGGTTTCCACCCATCATGAGCAATTGTTTCACCTTCCTCAAGATCCTCCTACATTTCATTCTAAGCAGATCTAGGTGGAGAAAAAGCAAGCATCAATTGAGGGATTTATCCTGATTAGGGGAGGCCCACCCAAAAAGTTCAGAGGATGTGAAGTGGTGTGAAGGTGGAGACCACCACTTTGGTGGCCCAAAGGTTGAGGTGGAGGCAAGGTCTAGCCAGAATATTGTCTCATTGGCAGCAATGGAGGTGGAATAGGAAGCTCTCTGACAGCTTTGTTTGTGGTGGTATGAGGACCCCCTGTGGTTGTGCCTCTTGTTCTAGTAGGGTGATCTAGTACTAAAAGGCAGCAACAATAGAACCCAAGATATAGTACATGGGGCATTCCCCTAGCTATACAACAGAGTTTGGAGATGCTGAAGCTCCAGCACAACTTTGCTGACTTGGACTTATAATCTCTCTTTTAGAAGTTCCATTGTTTTATTTATAGTGATATCTATACCAGATATTGTAGGTTTGGTTGGACCCATATGTTAATGAGCTTCTCTCCTAAAGTGATGACAGAAATGAATGCCAAGGATGGCACATATCATGAAAAGCTCCATGAGGTTTTTTACGGCAATACTCTTTGAGTCTTTTCCTCATTTTATTTATAATGATTGCCATCAAAGATATGGTGGACTTAGTTGGACACATAGACTAATGAGCTTCACTCCCAAAGGGATGACAGCAATGAGTGTGAAAGATAGCACATACCATTAAAGCCACGTTATAGGTTTGGTAATGGTCATGCTCTTGTCCTCAACTTGGGGTTTCAGTAGAACAATTAGCCACTGCTTCCCTCTATTGCGATCGTGTTTCCTGCTGACTCATAGGAAGAGTTCTCTTTTCTCCATGCATGTATGCAGATATAAACAAAGGTCATTCATGGTGTGGATTGGCAAGACCTGGTTTGCTCAAGAACTTGTGTGTGTCCACAGATATTAAGCTTGTTCATGGTGTGGGCTGACAAGGCTTGGTTTGCTCCCAAGCTTGGTTGAGAGACCAAAAGTAAGTTAATGTAAGGCCAAGAATTACATAAAACAAAGTAAATGAGAAAACAAAAGGCTGTGTGATTATTTTTCAATCAGGTCCATAGAAAGATATTTACTAATCTAATAAGAGATTAATTATTTTAAGCAAATATGAATTATTTACTAATCTAAGGGACAGAGGCATAGTAACTATGATCATTGCGATGTATCTTTTTTCCTGAACAGAAAAATTTAAAAATGTATTTCGTAGCTTATCAATAAACAGTTCAGTAGAATGCTTAAGTGGTCTTTGTGGACAAAGACTATGAACAGTTCCTAAAAGATGTCGAGGTTTTCTCATGAACAGTCCATTTTGATTTCCTGCTAAGGTCCAGTGTATAGTTTTTTGGTTTTCCCATTATATTTCAGGATCCTCTTCCAATCGGAAGGCCATAAAATTGCAACTTAGCAGAACTGGATTATTGAAATACCATGATTAATTTTCTCTAATGAGGGTTTTACCTCTGTAATCAGGATTGTAAATTTTGAATTCGTAAGCATTACTATTTTTACAATTCTATGTCTTTTACTTAGATTCAGGATGTTTTTTAATCTTATTTACTCTAAGGGAAAATAATGATCATGGTATGTTCTCTTGCTAAGATATACTCCAACAAAAGTAAAATTTCTCAAGATTAAAATGCTTGCCAAGAAATACTCATAAAATTGTAAACTTAACTTAAGGTTGAAATGCTTGCCAGGATATGCTCATAAATTAAATTAAAATACTTGCCAAGATATGCTCGTATAATTGTGAATTTGTCTTAAGGTTGAAATGAGGTTATGTGTGTGCATGATGGAGGGTATTTTAAACTCTTCTAAATTCTAGTGTCAAATGATGACATGGTATATTAAGCTCTTGCCGAGATATATCCATATTGTATGACAGTCTTAAGTTTGAAATAGGGTTGCATGC
The DNA here is from genome assembly GCA_007258455.2 of Sequoia sempervirens. Lineage (NCBI taxonomy): Eukaryota > Viridiplantae > Streptophyta > Pinopsida > Cupressales > Cupressaceae > Sequoia > Sequoia sempervirens. The sequence goes on from VDFB02000020.1 coordinate 73,215,208, forward strand.
TTGTATGATGTCACTTAAGAGAGAAATTCTTGATGGTTGATATGATATTAGGAAATGAGAAACAGATCAAGGTATATAATCAGGAGAAGTTATAGATAGTCTTCACTATTGATATCCAGTTAATCAAATAGGTCTCTCAATATATCCTTCAATATACATTCTTGGTCTAATAAATGTGGTAAAGAGAACCTCAGTATTTGTTTTATGAAAGCTTTGCTGAAGGAGGGACAAATGTTTCAGCTCTAAGCATTTATAAGTTAGGGATACTCAAAGTTCAAAAACTCAGTAGAAGTTATAGATAGTCTTCACTATTGATATCCAGTTAATCAAATAGGTCTCTCAATATATCCTTCAATATACATTCTTGGTCTAATAAATGTGGTAAAGAGAACCTCGGTATTTGTTTTATGAAAGCTTTGCTGAAGGAGGGACAAATGTTTCAGCTCTAAGCATTTATAAGTTAGGGATACTCAAAGTTCAAAAACTCAGTGAGTAACTCACCGGAACATTCGCCACTGAGTCTCAAAAGAGCACTCACTAACTCACCTTGAAACTTGCGAGTTTCAGTGATCCAAAACTGGATCTGCTTTTTGTGTTCATTTGTAATAACCCCACTACAAAATAGGCGATTATATTCAAGGGGACCTAAGTATGGCATTATTCATCAGCCTCGGGGAGAAGATAATTTAAAAGATGAAGTATCCCAGAACTTGAAGAGAAGAATCCACTGGTCTAATAGATTGGTATAAGAGGAAAGTAATGAATTGGCATCTACATAACTGCGGAAAATATTCAAGATCCTAGATTATGAAAGATTGCATGCTTTTAACTCATACACATTAAGTTGGCATTTACAAGTGTCTCCACGAGATTGAAGATTTGGGAAAAATGCAAAAATGATGCTTAAGCTTAAAGAAGTAAAAATTATCTTATACTGATTCACATTAGAGAAAGAAGATATTGTTGAAAGGTAGGAATAGGGATCACAAAGCTTTTACCATTCATCATAGCGTGACAAGATATGAAGAAGAAAGTGGTGAAGATGTTTGTAAGACTAAACTTGATAAGAGAATTCTCCAAAAAGCCTTAATAGGAGGATAAGAGTGACCCAAATGAGTCTTTTCTTGAAGAGTATGTTCATATATTTGCATTTGACATTTACGCTAGAACACACAAGCATGTGTTGGCAAGAAGCAAGTTGATAGTGGAAAGTTTGATGGTTGTGCTTATGTTCAACTTCACATTAAAGGTGTCCCTATTGATGTAATGATGCCATAGAAGACATGGATGGAAGTATGATGAGCATCCCTTCACCATTAATGTCAAAGGAGAGTACAACAAGGGAGAGCTATAGGAATAAGAAGAATGATGCCATTGATGTCAGGAGGAAGAATTGTGAGAAGAATCTCAAAAAGAGATCAAAAAGATGTTCTTCTCCATTCAATAGCCAAGGATAGAGTTGAACATGCATACGAAAATAATGGGGATAACTAGACAAGTTTCTAACTTGTGAAATTCAAGGAGATTAACCAAATTCTCTTGGAGAGCCATAGAGAAGATAACTGTAATGTCCCCATTTTCGTGAGCATCAGAGTTCGTAAGGATTAGCCTATCATTTGACCCTCGTAGGCTAACAATTATCGATAGGGGGTCTTTTGTGGTAGTTACCCAGTGATTTGAGACATTACTCCTCAGCTGGATTCAGGTTTTGGCCTTTGCACAGGTTATTTGACTCAGATTGGCACACTTACTATTTATAGTAAGTTACTATTTTGGGAGAGTCAGGGTTCCTATTAATAGAAAGACCCCTGAGCAAAGCATATTGGCAGTGTCGACCTTCATTGGGCATTTGCAGCTGTTTTTAGACTCAATTTCACATACTTACTATTTATAGTAAGTCACTGTTCAGGGTTTCTATTTTTAGACGAGCATCTGATCACATGGAGAACAGGGAGAGTCGACTCCTGACTCAGATGGCTTAGCAATCAGACAAGTACATCAAGAGATACTAAAGTTTAAGTGACTTAAGTGATTTATTTAATATTTTAATATTATTATAAAGTTATAAAATAACTTTATAATAATAAAGTCACTTTAATATAATAAAGTGCGTTAAGTGAATAATTTAATGTGGGAATAAATCTTTTATCCCACATTGGCCAGGAAGGTGTTTGAGCTCTCCTAAGGAAAGAATAAAAAGAGAGGTAAGAGCTCATTCTCAGCATCGAGTTGATGAATATTATTTTGATTGATTTTTATTGAAGCCTAGGGCTTTCGCAATTTTCTTCTTTGATCATAGGAAACAAAAACTTCCTATTGATAGCATAACTGAGGGAGTGAAAGATCTCTTGAAGGGTTGCATTGAGGGGAGGATAATTCAGTCCTTTCAATTGTGCTTTATTGGCGAAGAATCATAGAAGTTTTACAGGAGTTTACATTGCAAATCAAAAGTTAATGCACTGCTGCTACAGTGGCGTGAACAGTGCCGTTACAGTATAATTCAGATTTGCAAGGGTTTGGAGGCATCATTGGAGCATTGGAGAAATTATTGCAGGTTGTGATTACATCAATTTGTGGCATTGAAGGTATTTTTGAAGGAGGATTAAGGTCTGATAATAAACTGCTAAGTTCTGATTTCATTTACAGTCATTTCTGGCAGCATACAGGAGGCACGACTTGGCATCATCTTCAGTTGATCTTGCATAGGTTTCATTGAATACAATGGTGCTTTTCATTTAGAATTGTTAACACATCTCTTGGCACCAATTCCTTCATAATTCCATGGCGGTTTGGAGGATAGATTCATTAAGTAAGTTCTGTTATAAATTACATCAGGTAATTGCAGTCAAGAGAAAGCCATGATTTAGCTTATAGCACCTTCCTTTGGCATCAATTCTTTCTTTCAACCTCAGCACTTGATGAGAAGGCAGATTGGGGCTAGATCTGGAGCATGTGCGACTCATGTAGTGGCTTGATTTATTTTCCGTTCTTGGTTTGAGTTCAAGAATAGGGGCGAGCCCTAGAGTGATTCGATTTTCAGCAAGGGAACTTTCAAAAAATCATATAAATTTAGTGTGGCTTCCACAGCACATAAGGAAGCAGGGCGCTCAAGGTTTGGGCACAAAACTACTGTCTTCAAGAAGAATCGAGCTCTTCTTCATAAATGCCATTGCATCTCCAGGTTCCTTTTCATACATTGTATTGCACTCAGTTAGGCCTCTAACAGCAACATTACATTGTAAATTTTCAGTTCATTATAGTGTAATCAGCATGGTCATTAGTTACAGCTGTAAGAAGTTCATTAGAGTCTGATTTGGCAATATTGCATTTTCATTTGTAAGCCAAGAATAAGTTGCTGGCTGTAGATGCATATCAATATCAGATTTGATATTCGCATTGGATGTAAGTGCCAAGAGTCTTGGCCATTTTATGAATGCATTATAATAATCTCTCATTTGGCAATTAAGGAGAAATAAGGAGTTGCATAATCATTGCTTTCTTCAAGCATTTCGTATGCCAACTATTTGACATAATATCAATGGCTGTAGATGTTCTTATCAGCATATAGGTTGCATACCAACTGTTTGTTAAAATTACCAGTTGGCTGTAGGTGGATATTTCACATGTAGAATTCATATGTGAGCATTGTAAATGATGAAATTAAGTCATTGATGCATCTCGGATATTGTTTATGCATTGTAATTTTGATTTCCAAGCATTTAGAGTACTTTGATATCATCTTCAAGCAATTATATCAGACTGATAACTCAGACCAGCAAGCTGGGAAGTTTGCATTCGAATTGTTTGACAAAATTTCAAGGGAACAAAGAAGAATTTTTTTAGTTTTTTAGTCAGAACAAGGGCGAGCCCTAGAGTGATTCGATTTTCAGCAAGGGAGCTTTCAAAAAATCATATAAATTCAGTGTGGCTTCCACAGGATATAAGGAAGCAGGGCGCTTTTAAAGGGTTGCAAATTGAGGAGAGGATAATTCGGTCCTTTCATTTGTGCAAATTGGTGAAGTTTCACAAGGGTTTTGAAGATTATTACTTGCAGATCTGAATTGTTGTTAAGCGCTACAGTAACTCGTGAATAGTGAAACGCTATAGTGATACGTGAATAGTAAAATGCTACAGTATTTGTGCACAATGGGAGGGTTTGTAGGCTGATGATCAGATTGGTTGCATTTATCCCTCAATATCTATCTTTAGCCATAATTTAAGATTGTGATTTGGAGGAATTACATATGCTGCTGGGACGTACAACTACAGCCTGGGACATGTTTCTCTTAGGTCCAAACGCCTCAAGATAGGGTTTGTTCTCTCCTTTAATGGTGGTGGCTGTGTTGTTTGATGAAGGCAGCATCTCTACATGTTGGAGAAAATCAGTAGATTGACTGCAGCAAATTACTCAAGGGTTTCACAGGCCTGAACAACCCTCTTTTCCAGCTGCTGGTATAAAATCAGACCTGCAATTAGCTGCTGTATACCCAGGGTATGGTCGTTCTTATTTGTAATGCATTGAATATCAAATTGAAGGCTTTAAAAGAGATGATCAATTAGATAAAAAGGTTGCATTGTAACTATTTGCCTAATTGTCCATTGCTGAAGATGAATATCTCAATCATGAATATGCATGCCAAGTGTTTGTTATAATGCCTCTTTGCCGTAGATGATCATTTTGATGTCTAGATGATATATTCATGCAATGTAGAGGATAAAGAGTTACATCTTTTCATTCTAGATCCATTGTTTAGACATTGTATTGGCTATTTATATGCATTAGAACTCAATTGAAATCTTTCAAGCAAACCCAGCAAACTGAAAAATTTGAAACAGTGAGATAAGACTTAGCATGACAACTGTTTGATAAAATTACAAGGGCAGCAAGTGAAGAGTTTCTGAGTCTAATTTGGTTAGGCTCACTATAGTGGTATCAGAGCCAAGATCCTGCCATCCTGTTGGAAGAACAAAAAGAAATTTGAGTTGTTTACAATGGAATTCAATAGAATTGCTGAACAGTACATGAGGCAATGTGAACATGAAGCTTCCATGCTCCATGAGGAATATCAGAATCTAAGGAATGAGTTTAAGAATGATGTTTCTTTTGACTCCTACTTGAATTGTGTGTTGGTTTTGAAACCTGGGAAATTGGGTGTGGTTAATTACATTAGAAGAACAATGAAAGAAAAAGCAGAACATTCTATTGATGAAGGGATCGAGAAGGAAGCAAAAGTGCTTGTTTGTGGTTTGCAGCCCACAAATATGGAAGTGGGTGAAGATACTGTCACATCGGCATGCTCTACCTCGCCAGTTGAGCCATCCTATGAGGTACATAGCAACAGTACCCTAGATGTTGAGGTGTGCATAGATGAAAGCACACATGATGCTGCTTATCATGAGGAGAGTGATGTTAATACAGCCTCTTATCACAGTGCAGACTTTGTTTCGGAGAACTTGCATAGGAGGCGTGAGTTTCAGAGATCTCCTCAGTTGGTTGGGCAACTTAAGGTCAATGATAACATGATTGCTTTAGCTTTAGGGCATTTTGATGTTGCTCGACAGATGTTATCTACGTATGGATGGGGTACTCCTATGTCGGGTGAGCACGATGATAGTAGCCTTTCCCTTGCAGAATTCCATGCACTACGAGAAGCCATTAGGATGATGAAACAAAATTACTT
>VDFB02000020.1:73220988-73359605 GCA_007258455.2 Sequoia sempervirens
CATGAGGGAATGTGAACATGATGCTTCCATATTTCGCGCAAAATATCAGAGTATGTCAGATGAGTTCAGGAATGATGTTTCTTTTGACTGCTACTTGAATTGTGTGTTGGTTTTGAAACCTGGAAAAAGGGGTGTGGTCAATTACATTAGAAGAACAATGAAAGAAAAAGTAGAACATTCTATTGATGAAGGGATTGAGAAAGAAGCAAAAGTGCTTGTTTGTGGTTTGCAGCCCACAAATATGGAAGTGGGTGAAGATACTGTCACATCGGCATGCTCTACCTCGCCAGTTGAGCCATCCTATGAGGTACATAGCAGTAGTACCCTAGATGTTGAGGTGTGCATAGATGAAAGCACACATGATGTTGCTTATCATGAGGAGAGTGATGTTAATACAGCCTCTTATCATAGTGCAGACTTTGTTTCGGAGAACTTGCATAGGAGGCGTGAGTTTTAGAGATCTCCTCGGTTGGTTGGGCAACTTAAGGTCAATGATAACATGATTGCTTCAACTTTAGAGCATTTTGATGTTGTTCGACAGATGTTAGCTACATATGGATGGCGTACTCCTATGTCGGATGAGCACGGTGATAGTAGCCTTTCCCTTGCAAAATTCCATGCACTACGAAAGCCATTAGGATGATGAAACAAAATTACTTACAATTACTAGCTAATAGGGATTATCTTCTCGGGTGGGATTGCACCTGCTACAATGCACTAAAGGGGAAGGAAGATGAGGTTGACGAGCTCACTCATGAGCTTGAGGTGACTATGGACTTGTTGGAGAGCGCTCAGTTGGCCCTTCAGGAGTCACAGTCATGGTTGGAGGAGCTTACCGTGGAGTTTGTTGGCGTAACAACTAACACCTCTGGAGTATGAGTTGGTACGGACAACTATGCACACTACGGAATGAGTGCTCTTCAAATTAGGAGGGGAAGCTCCCTCGTTGTGCTTGACAAAAGTACTTGTAAAGGAAAATAAACTAAACTATATCTTGTCTTTTTGTCTCAGCTGTAAGAGGTACAAGGCTTTCACGAAAACTATATACGTTGTAGCTAAGTATTTTCTGGTTTCGCAGATCACTAACTACAACTAGGCTAACTACTTTAAATCTATCCAGTTTCCTCAAGAAAACAGAGCATGAGGAAATGGAGCAAGAATGATTATCTGACAATAAACAAGTATAGATTCTCAACTTGAAGGCAAGGTGGCACATCTATCAGCTCAATCTAAACAAGTTTATTATTCACAAAACACCATACGATAAACAAGAACAGATTCTAAACTTGAAGGCAAGGTGGCACATCTATCAGCTCAATCTAAACAAGTTTATTGAACACAAAACATAATCGATCTAACTAATGTAAGAGACCAGGTGTCTCTCAACCCAAATCCTCTGACTATGAATGCATTTTTTTGTTTTGTTTGTAGTTTTTGATTTTTTGAAGGTTTTTGCAGTATATTGAAAGAATGAGATTTTGGAAATAAATACAATTAATTTCATAAAAAATTCATTAATGATAAACGATGCAACAAATAGCTTCCCAAATGATGGCGCATACATTTATTAATCTTCTGGACTCATACAATGAAGAAAGTCGAACATATAAGAAAAAGGAAAGCACAAATATGATATTAAAGAACCTGGTTTTCTGTTTGCAGCCGCCTGTAGGGAACATTAAAATGTACGGCCAACCTAGATACATGCTTCTCCCACCACCAGAAGGTTGCAGACACCCCCAAAGACCTAGGCGTCCCCTGTGGTGAAGACAGAGCATAAAAAAGCAAGGTGTTTTGTCAAGTGAAGAAGTACGGCCTTTGCTGCAGCAAATGTGCGGCCCAACCAGCATTCAATAAATCCATACAACCTTGAAGAATGTGCTAGATCACTGAATAAAGAATAGATAAGTCACCTTATTGCTCAGATGAATAATCTCTGCTAAAACCCTTTCTAAAACTATCTCAGTAAGCACAAATGCAACCTCTGAATGAAGTCACCCTGTTGACAATCTTCAACTGGTATTGCACAGTCTCAATATGCCTAATTCTGAAGAAGGAACGTTCTTCAAAACCTGATGATCTGTAGAAACCCTTGTTTCTCAAACCCCGATGCTCTCAGAGAGAAATAAAGACAAATTAGAATAATCAACATAATGAGTTCAATTTGCCTTGAAGAAATATATAACTTCTCTCAAAAAGTCGACCCTTCTCAAAAATCAGCGCATTTGCATTTAATAATATAATAATTCACCCCTTTGAAATACTTAGGCCAATCATTAATAAATGGCGTCATTTTTATTAATGAGTATTAAACTCATTAAATATTAAAATTTCTCCTTCATTATAAAGTATTAAAATACTTTATAATTCGCCATTTTAATAATAACTTTAATATTTCATTAAAATGACTTTATATTATAAAGTCAAATTAATAATCTTTTTAATTATTATTAAATGCTCTAATAATCCCTGTCTGCTCATCAAATCATCAAACCGGGGCAAAACTGAGCTGACCAATTGAATCAGGTGCCCTGCCAAAAATAGCAACTCCTGCCTGCCTGACTTACTATAAATAGTACCTCTAAATCACTCTGAAAGTGTCCGCAAAGGCCCAAACCTGAATCAACTGCAGGAGTGATGTTCCCAAACGCTAGATAACTACCACAAGTGATCCTCTAAACACTTCTGCTAGCCTACGAGGATCTGAATGATAGGCTAACCTTAGAAATAACTGTACTGCCTAGGAAGGGGACATTACAACTAAGGAAATAATTCACCATCATAATTGCATGAAACCCAAGTGGCATAACAATTCATCATAACAGTAAATACACGTGAACAGATACAAAACGAGCAATATTGAAGGCAAGGTAGGCACAGCATATATTTCTCTCTCATGCAAAAGTTCGTGAACAAATACAAAATAGCAATACTACAGGCAAAGTGGGCACAACATGTATGCTATCACGCAAAAGTTATGTACAAATGAGCAAAAGCTCTTATTTATAGACATCAAAAGGCATAGGGAACCCTAAAATCACCTTGAGTCAACTACAGTCTTGCAATGCATGCAAGATTTATTGCTAAACCCTAACAAAGCAAACTATACAGTTAACTGGAAAATTACCATCAGTTAACCGGTACATCTAATCTAAATGGACAATGTGCAAGCATGCACGTCCTTATTGAAAGCAAAGTTAACTGGAACACTACCTTCAGTTAACTAGAAAACCCTAATCCTAACTCCTGTGAAGATAATTCCAAGGAAGAGATATGCATGTATGAAATCAGCAAGTGAACTCAAGACTGAAGGTCGAGTTAACTACTGCTCTTGACTCTATCCTCGAAAATAACTATAGGTCCCAACTGGCAGATCACTCCAAGTCATCTCGGTCTAACACCTCTACCAAGAATTCATCAATCACTCTATCTTCTGGAACTTTGATGCTGTCCAAAACAATAATCTGTTTCTTCAATTCCCTGTCACTCTCCTTGATCGTATGCATGCATCCTCTGACATCTTCAGCCGCTTTCTTGAAACTAGCTAAAATCATTGAAATGTTTTCTAGCTTAGCCGCCACAGGATCTCCTTCAAGATTATCACGAATCAGCTTCTCAAACTTAGCTTGCACTACGTTCAATTCAATATACATGCCATCCTCAAGAAGGTAATGACACAGAATCTAAACAACAAAACCACTAACGAGTGCAAGAGCTCCGACAACGTTATCCTTTAATGAAAATAACTTGGTAGAGATCTTTTCACATATTTCCATTTTGAAAAGGTGCTGCTCTTTCCAAGTAAAAACCTTGTCTCTATCTTCATCAATCTCCAAGGTATCATATGCAATAGACAACTGAGATACAAGAACTCGATCCTTGGCTAAACTCTCTGCAACTGAAATCTCGAGCAGCTGGACGCCTTGACAAAGTTTATGTGCATCACTCCTCAACTAATACAAATCCATAAGAAGATGTTGACCTGTAACAATTAAGCCTTCAATCCAGTTGTCCAAAAGTCTGCCATGATTGACTAACTGATCCAACTTTCGTTGTTTTGTAGGTGTATTTTGTGGAAGAATAGGCGCTCTACTCAAATTTCCGTGAACAAGATCAGAGATATATTGTCGAAGTTGACTGTTCTCAGCCTTAAGCAGTGCCTTATCTTCTCCATCCTTCGTGATGCGTTCTTCAAGATTATTGGTGACAATCTTAAGAAGGCTCACGTCTGTCTCTCGAGTCGTCCTGCCAAGATTTGCCTTGGTGAAAGTAAAGTCACCAACTTCAACTTCATCTAAGCTCTTAACCTCTGGAGGAGTAGCAACCTCTATAACAATCTCTAACTCTAGAGTCTTCTCGATATGCACCTGCTTCTTGATTTTCTTGTTCAACCTCTTCTGATAAGGCTCACCGAATTCAGATAAATCAAGGTTGTATGAAGGTTCTCGCCTTTGTCTCCCCAAAGACCTCTCAAGCCAACAAGACTAAACAATATTATCAATTCGAGGAGAGAGAGTCCCTGATGTATCAACCTGTGGTGGTTCGGTTGTCTCTGATCCTACTCCAACTGGTATCTCAAGCTCCGAATCTATATCAATAGGCTGCACATGTGATGAACTAGGAGGTGAAACATCAGGCTCAGCCTGAATGACTGTCTCTACTGGGATCTCAGGTGCATTCTCTACCTGCTTCTGCTTCCTTTTACCAGTAGTCCTCTTTCTTGTGTTTCCACTGAGTCTAACTCCTTCAGGTGGCGTCACAATAGCCTTGACCCGAGGCCTCGACCTCGAAGTAGAAGACAAAGAAGAAAAATTCACTGGCGGCTCTGCTACAGGAACTGACTTTCGCCTCCGTTTACTCTCCAAGAACTGCTTGTTGGTCTTGATAACCGATCTAGACACATCCTCAATAGAAGTATTCTCCTTAGCATACCAATCTGGTGAGTGAAGTGGCTTCCGAGCAATTTGATCCTTGACATATGAATTGAGAAGAACCTCTCCATCATCATCTAATAGACCATCAACATCTTTTGATAGGTAATCAAAGAGCTGAGTAATAGTGAGTCTACAATAGTGACAACGACGAACCTCGAATTCATCTTCACAATTAGCCCAGAAATCTTCAAGTGCTGGCTTATGTCCAATCCCTCGCTCCAACCTGGCTGCATAATGACCCAAAGGATCATAGGAACGCCTCTCAATATGAAACTTGAGTTTGAATCTCTCCATCTCAGTTGACATATGCTTGGCATTTGCCGCAGTTCTGCATGTGAAAATGCCCAATCCGAACGGAAAGTAGCTGTAGACTTATGACGACTGCGAAGAAAGGAGTGAACGTGTTGAACCTGTCTAAGAAATTCCATGAAGATGATCTTGTCTGAAGGGTACCTCGGTAACATCAGAGGCTCTCCAACATATCCATAAACCCGGATGTATGTGAAAGTAGGGAATTGGACAAACCAATCCGCCCAAGTCTCCATTGCTGATTTTGCTTCTGCAGAAATACGGATGTGCATTTTGTTGTCAAGATCTCTGACTGTCCTCATAGAAAAGTGATCATTCACTGCTCAGAAATCTTGTTCAGCCTTAGAAAACTCCAACTGAGAATAGTACTTGTGAACACGCTGAACACCAAGAGTCCTGTTAGTTTTTAGGTGTCTATAGCTGCCTTGAAATGCAACTAAGTAGACCAAGTATGACACCATATGAAACTCATGAAACTTGAGAAAATCAGTAATCTGCGGATGTAGGCAATCGCTAATCAACATAGCCCACTCAAAATGTTTTGTGCCATCAAGGATTCTGGAAATGATGTAAAACATCCATGATCGGAAAGTGCTAGCATCTTCTTGACCTGTAACCTAATTAAGCAAAGTTATCAAAACAGCAACCTCGTCCTTGAATTCACCACGACCAACCTTTTTAGGCATGTTAGTCTTTTGAACCTTCAACCATCTTTGAGCCACCTTTCTCTGTGAACGTTCTTGATCTCCATCCCATATCTTCTCACAGGCCTCAATAACCACAGTGAAATTATCCGAACAAGAAGGAATAGCAAAGCACTTCTCTACATCCTCTGGCTTAAGACTGCAGATAACTCTCCCATCAGCTGATCTGATTTGTCGTGAAGACGAGTCATAATGCTTGATGCAAGCAAGAACAAACTCGAGATCAAAAGTGGTGACAGGAATAGATGTCGCTGCCAGCAACCTAGAACGTTCAAGATTTCTCAATGAATTGCTGCTAACACCCTCTAAATTGCTCAGGTTAACCACTGGATAAACATGACCTAAGTCCGTGTTTGAAGTTTTAACAAAATCATGTATAAGAACCGATTTGGTTCTATAATCAATGAGATTGAACTGCATTTTGAAAATGAAGAATTTTGATTGTAAAGTCGAATATATTCGGACAACTTTCTGAAAGGGCTGAAAATCTCTAGACAGGGCTAAAAATAGCATATGGCGGGAAAAGATTTCGAAATTTTCCTAAAACGTGGGTTTTGTGTAGAATCAAATTCTAAGACAACCCAGATCAACAAAAATTTGAAAAACTAAGTTTCAGACCCACATGCAAAGAGATTCTCGGAAAAAAGCACAGAGCTTCAGAATGAAGGCTGTGGGGCAATTTTCTCGAAAAAATCTAAGACATGGGTTTTGCTGGAAATGCTGAAGTACGCGAACCCAAATGATCAAATTCTAAAAATATGCTGAATTTCTTTGACATGCATAGAAAGTACCTAAGATGAGAAATAGAAGAAATAAGACAGAAGAAAGAAGGTTTTATTTGCTCTGCTTTTGTAGAATTCGCCTATCTTTGTCTTGAATTCGATATAACCTACATGCAAATTGAAAACAAAGTCTGGAATTTTATTCTTCTGAACAAACTGAATCTGTTGCTACGAAGAACACTGAAATTTGACACCTGTAGCACCTTCAAATCACTGTTTGCTCAAGAAGAATGTATTTCTCTTAGCTTAGGATGAAGAATAATGGACGCCTAAGTCTGAATAAATAGACTTTCATCACTAAAATTCACAACAAATGCATGCAAACTTAAAAATGGCGCTTGATTTGTGATTGGACCTCAAAAATCCATGCCTAGCCAATGATTGGCTCTAAAAACAGTTAACTGAAGACAAAAATGCCCTGAATAAAGCGCCATGCTTTAAGACTAAAAGTCGCCATCTTAAAGCTTCAGTTGCAAAATCCATTTAAAGCACCATGCATATCAAACTTCAGTTGACAAGTCCATATTAAGTCGCCATATTTTGAAACTCAAAATCCATGCTTTAGGAACTTTAGTTAGAAAACCTAACTAAGGCGTCACCTTTGAAGACTGAAGTTAAAAATCCATATTAAAGCGCCATCTTCAACAACTTCACAAAAATCAAGAATGCGCCATGCTTTAAAACTTAAGTTGACTTTTGACATGCACTTCAGTTAAGTGGACATGCAAAACAGTAACTCAACATGCAAAGTCAGTTAACTGAACATGCAAACTAGTTAACTCAACATGCAGAACTAAGAAAGCACTCTACATGCAAAGATGTTAACTAGAGATGACAACCCAGAAATTGTTCAATTGAACTGAAAGTCAAAATTCAAATATTTAAATAATATTCAAAATTCCTCTTTTAGGCGCACATGTGATTTTAAGTTTGAAAAATCAACTTTGACTTTTGGCGTTTTTTCTCCATACTTAGCCATTTTTGATGAAAACTGAAATTTGAACTTCTTCCAGGACCTCTATTCAATCCCTAACACCGGCTGATTGACCTCACCGATTGACTGGCTAACAGGTGCATTGCAGAGCAGGACAAAAACTGATCAAAAGACTCCTTGAGACTTCAGACCATAAAACTAAAAGATCTGAAGGCTCAAAAATCCAAGCGCCCTTTTCAAAAGTTGCTCTTTGTCTCAGACTTAAGTCAAAATTTCTCCATCTCCATCTTGTACGAAGGGAAAAACGAATCCTCCATAACTTTTGACTGACAAAGCTTCAGGACTAGATAACTGGCTCACTGTGGAGCTAACTTCATTCCACACGATAACTGCAAAGGAACATTTCTTCAAAAAACATCATCTGAGGGGTGAAAATCAAGGGTGCCTTTTTGGAAAGGTGCTCTTTTTCCTCCAAAGAGCCATTTCTGGAACTGACCAAAATAACACAAAAACTCCGACTGCAGGCTGACAAATCAACTTCTGACCTGACGGAGGCAGGCAACGGAAAGCTGGACATAACACGAACAAGTTGAATATCTGAGATCACCAAAAAGAAGGTATTAAAGGCTTCAAAAGCTCAGGCGCCTATTTGAAAATGTGCTCTTTTGCTTTTTCCTTGATATTTTGACCAAGATTTAACCCCATGTTTGACCTCTGGCTCAGGCAATCCAGCAACTCTAATTCACCCACTGACGGATGCATTGCGAAGCTTGAACAAATGTGAGACAAGCATCTCGGGTGGCATTTAGTCAAAAACCTTCATTTGACCCTTCAAAAAGATGGGCGCCTTTTTCAAAAGCTGCTCTTTTCTCCAGTGTTGACCAATTTGTCGTCTCTCATTTTCATCTATATCTTCTGTAATTCGAACAAAACAAGTCCGTTTGACAGGCTTGATAGCTCGTTGCGAAGCTCATGCGATGTCGAACAAATGTCTGCTGGAGGTGACAAGCCCTAAAAACAGGATCTGAGCCCCTAAAAGATAGGGTGCCTTTCTAAAAATGTGCTCTCTCCAGAGAAATTTGACGATCTTCCTTCAGATTTTCACTTTTCTCAAAATTCTTCAGTAACAGACTGACATGAAACTGACACAAGCTCCATATTTAAAAAGCCCAAAAATGACCATCTGACATCACTTTAACAAAGTTAAGACTATATTTAGCAAAATGCCTTAGTGAAGCAAACAATTTGGTTTGGGTACAACAGAGTTGAGTTTGGCACAATCTCCACCAGCTATAGATATAGTACAGTTACATATAGAGGCAGTTGATGAGGATCTTATATCCATGGGTTGTAGTGAGGATGTGGTTACATCTATCACAGATATAGGTACAAAATTTTTAGCTAGGATGAGTACCTTGGTTGAGAGCAGTAGAGAACCACTAGTTGCATCAAGTTCTCCTGAAGTCAGTACCGTGACAGTTGATGCAGGATAGTTTACTGGTAGCTCTTGTGTCACAATGCTGGATTCTCTTGAGAGTTGTGTGGTAGTACACAACACTACTCTATCATCCTCACAGGGCATTCGCAGAGTGTCATCTGGTTGGGAGTATGGCTCTCATGTTGATTTGTTTCCATCTCCTGGAAGAAAATCTGTCACTTCATCCCATGCAGCTGATTTCGGATGCCAGCTTGTTGTTTTTTAGAGTCAGAGGGATCAGCTGCTTGATTCAAGTGTTGTTAGTGATGAGCCATTGACAGAGGTTGAAGCATTTTACCGCAACTACACAGTAATGAGTACTCATCACTTTTCTTTTGATTCACACACGAAGGACTTGATGATGCATCGGTGTGGATTGGCTCCAGAATTATACCATCCTTTGTGGGAGGGGTATTCACCATCTTCATTAGATGGAGTTGTTGTCCCTAATTTTTGACTTGTTAAAAATTGGGATAACCAATCGAAATTTTGATAAAATTTGAAGATTTTCTCTTCTAGGGCACATATTTCGAGGTGCAAAGATCAGCAAATCTCAATTTTTAAGTCTATAGTCCTTTGGGTTACCCCTTTTTACACATTCTCGTCCATTTTCGTGAGATTCTGAGTCATTTTTAGTGTACTTTTGGTTAATTTCGGGTTTTTCTGACATCACTGCAAGTAGGAGTTTTTGAACTTCATTGCAAGTTACTTTTAAACTTTCTTTTTAATGTCTTTAATAGGAACTTTTTGAAGCACTTGCAATTATAGGAACTTTTTAAGTCCATTACAAGTTACTTTTCATAAAGTGATTGTAATAGCTTTTAAAAGTTCCGATTTTCCTTATGTTGACTTGTAAAGACTCCAAAAAACTCCGATTTTCTTTAAGTCACTTGCAAAGTGGTTTTAAAAGTCCGATTTTATTTAAATTGACTTGCAATCACTTATGAAAACCCCGATTTTCTTTATTTTTCTTGCAATATCATGTGAAAAGCCCGATTTAACTTTAAATGTATATGCAAAGTGGTTTTAAAAGCCCGATTTTATAAAATTGCTTGCATTTAGATGAAAAAGGCCCGAATTCATGTTGAATAACTTGCAAAGGGCGCGTAAAAGTCCAACGCCATTCTTGATTGAAGCTGTTCGAATTCCATTTCGCCTCTCTTCCTTTTTGCATGGAGATCGCATAAATTCGCATGCTTGAAGATCGGGCTTTCACCTGTAAATATCCAAGTCTTTTTCATTTTCTGAGTTTGCAATCACGCCTAGGGTTTCTTCTTCTTCTTTGTCTGCAATTTTTGCTACAGGTATGTCTTCTTTTCTTTCTTAGATTCTTGTATATTATTTTGATGCCTTTATTTAAAACGTTTTTACAAAAACGTGTTTCTTTCACTCGCCTACATCTTTCATTTTAACACGTTTCTCTTAACTGCCTTCATACATTTTATTTTATACACAAATCGTTATTTTCTTTTCAAATGCATTCATTCCTTACATTTTCTGTTCACTTAAATGCGTTTTTCTATTGAAATGACTTTCTCTTTCATGTCATATGCCCTCCATTTTGTATACGCCTTCATTCAATAACATACACTTTTATTTGAAAACGCGTTTTCCTCTTTACATATCACATTCCGTTGCATTTCATTTGCCATTGCCTCCACTTTAGTAATCATTTGTACATATGTGTTTGTCATTGCTGGCTTCTGAATAACGCGTTTTCATTCCAAAATGGCATTCATTAAACATGCCTTCACTGAAAATACGTTTTCATTTATCCCATTTTCACCTCCATTCTGAAATATGCCTTTCATTGTATTTTTATTCATTCATTCCATACGCCCTCTATCTTAGATATGTCCTCATTCATGAACATGGCTTTTACACAAAAACATGTTTCTTCTCCATTACCTTCATTCCATATGTTTCAGCTGAGAAATATGTGAAAACGTCTTACTCTTTGAACATTTATTCTTCATCGTCTTCCATTTGCTCATCTCATTCACGTTCCATTTTTGACCTACATCTCCTTCCATTCCATATTCATTTGGCCTTCCATTTCATAATCTTAATTCCATTATCATTTTCTGAAAATTGAAGAAAAGATATTCAAATGATGCTTTTAGAAGCAAATCAGGTTTTTGTTCACCCATTGCAAGTTGGAAATTTCAATAAAGAATGCAAGTTAAAAAGCTTCTACTTTTACTTGCATAAACCTTTCAAAATTCCGAAATGCTCTTTTACTTGCAATGTCTTTTCAAAACCCCGAAATCCACTATTCATTTGCAGCCGACCTCCAAAATCCCGAAATGCCTTTAAAGTACCTGAAAATCGAACTTTTTGCTCTTGACTGCAAATACAATTTAAAAGTTTTGACTTGCAGTCTAACTTTTTCATTTGTCATAAAAAGTATATGTCCTTTTCACTCGCAATCAGCCCTCAAAAACCCGAAATGAGTTATAATGCTCATTTTCTGCCCTCAAACAGCCAAACACCATTCTGAGTTTTGAGCCTTCGCCATGTCTACACCTGTAAACGTTGATGATGTCTTGACCTTATGGAACTTTCATCGCAGCCTTGCAGATTCTTGTTCCATGACGGAGGAACCTGCTTCTCCAACGAACAAAAAGATGAAGTACAAATACGACAAATACCAGAATGAGATTCCACCTTCTCATGTTGTCTCGAATATTGAAGAAATCAAAGACACGGAGATTGGGCATGTTGATATGTCCGAGTTTTTGGGGAGAGCTGAGAAATCAACTTCTCATCATATGCAGTTGCTGTTTAAAAGTCATATTCATTTGGTTTCCTCTTTTCCTGTTGCTGCCCTAGAGCCAGAGTTCGTCCTTGCGTGTGCAGCTCACTTTGACAGAGAACCCAGAACCATTAAAGATGATGATGGGAATGTGGTCATAAGACTTGATCCAGAAACCATTCATAGGGTTTTCAAAGTTCCAAATTCACCCATGTATTCAGACATTTCAGTTAAGAGTGCTCTAGATCATTATGAGCAAAAGAAAGAAGATTGTAAACAGCACATCAATACCAAATGGCTTCTCAAGCGTCGAGCTGGTGTGTCCCGGTGGCCCAAGCTGTATCGATCTGACTTCAAAGAAGAAATCAATGATATAATCACTCTCTTGAGCAGAATTATGGGGTTGAAATTCTCTATCTTTGAGAAATGGATGTACAAATTCATTGTGGTGATTAGGAAGGCACAACACCCAATCTTCTGGGGTGAAATAATCAATGATAGCTTATGTGAGCAGCTTGCACAAGTTCCTACCATGCTTACATTCTATATGAATTCCTGTAGAAACCCCTTGTCTCCCCTGTTTCTGAATCTGACTATTTTTGTTTGTTTTCTGAAGTTTTTTTGGTTTTCTATTTTGACGTTTTTGCATAAATAAAGGAAATGGCGATTTGCAATAAAATACTGAATAAATTCAAATAAAATAATATATCTCTGAAAATGATAGATTCTATTGATATTCCTTATACCAGATCATTTATTCAACTTCTGGAACTAATACAAATGAGATCCACATACATGCAAATTAAAAGGCAAAGATATTTCAATGGAAAACCTGGTAAAAAAACGCAGCAAGCTGTAAATGACCAGATCTGGTACGGCTGCATTTAATGACCTCTTCTCCCTCTGTCCAATGGTTGCTAACTGAGCCAAATGCTTAGGCGCCTCCAATAATGATGATTAAAGACCTGAATGAGAGGCGTTTTCCTCAAGACAAGAGTACGGCTCAAATGAAGGAAGTACGGCCTGCTGCAAGAAAGTACAGCCCTGGTACAGCAGCTAGTACAATAGTACGGCCTCCTCTGGAATCTCCAGATATGAAGGATATATGCGCCTCAAATTTACTAAACCCTCTGAATGAATTTGCAAATCAAAACCCCTGAATATTTCCTGACTATGAAGCTCTGTAATTTCTTCTGAATGAAGAAACCTCTTTGCTGGCAATAGATCGGATGATATTTCACACCCTCTGAATCGCTCTCACTGGAGATGGCTCGTTCCCCAATGCACTGAGACTGAAACCCTTGGCTTCCGTGCTCTGGTTGAAGACTTCAACAATTTTCAATAAACAATAATCACATAATGGCTCGATTTCCAATGCAAAATGCCTTATACACTGAAAAGTGCGAATTCCTCAATAATAGGGATTATTAAAATAATTCGAACTTTTAATTTTAATTCTTCAATAGTCTTCAGCCAAATTTTTATTTATAAATTTAATCGTCAAATGGCCCCCTTTTCATGATGGGCGACCCCTTCACTGAAATCACTTAAGTTATAATAAAATATTATAACTTTATATTATAATGCTTCCACAATTAATATTTAATTAAATCAATTAAATATTAATATCTCTCTCAATATGTACCCGATGCTCAAGCCGTCTGAAGCTGTCGACTGAGAAAGTGATTCTGCACGTAATCCATCCATACTGCTAAAAATAGCAGGGGTCCCACGCTGAGTGCTGAATACTGCTAAAAATAGCAACTCAGGCTAGAAGTGTCCGAACGAGCCCGAACGAAAGCCAACTGATCACAACCTGACAATCTGAAGCTGAGCCAAGCTCCAATATGACCCCCTATCCAACCTATCAGCCTACGAGGGTCGCATAATAGGCTAATCCTGTGCTCTGAGAGATGTCAACTAGAAGGGGATATGACAATTACTATCTGGTTTATATAGCAGCTTCATTGAGACAATTTCTAGGCCTTTCTACCGTAGGAGATAGATCTCTAGTTCCAGTCTGAGAATATTATGATTAGCGGCCTTTGATACCGAGCAGGATTCATTACAGAAGAGTCCAAGATGCATTCTTTGGTCACTTCATGTGCCTTTTTGACAAAACCTTGCAGAACAAGAGAATATCAGATGCTGCTTGGAAAAAAGTCAATGAATATGGTTGCCTTTTTCTCCAATTTCCTACTTTTACCTATATGAGGGTTGGCTGTTTTGAAGATCAGCCATACATGCTGCCGAGGTATCCAACTGATAAAATTATTCTAATGGAGCTGGCAAGACAGTTGATGACAGTGCATGCACGGCAAGCTATGCAACATAAAACTGGAGTGAGTATCTCGTCTCATAAACCATTACAGATTGGGAGATACTCCTTGACAAGCACCTCAAAGGCGAAAGCTATGGAAACCGAGATTCAGAAGATCAAGTTAAAAAGATTAAAGGCTAGGGAAGATTTTGATTACAGAGGCATGAAGGACAAGATAAAGAGGGCCTTCACTCATGTGCATCACCTTCAAGATATTTGGGCAGATCTCCAAACAGAGAAGGATATCTATAAAATGGACTATTGCAGGCTTACAGTTGAGCAGGTTATTGATTTTAATCTAACCTTGATTCCAGAAGGAGTAATTGATGATGGGCTGATTTTAGATCCAGAAAATGAAGAACAAAGAGTTGCTGACGCTTCTATTCCAGCAATACAATGGTCTTATAAAGAATCAGTTTCTATATTCAATAGATTTCAGTCAATCTTGGCAAATACTAACTCTTGGCTTAAGAGTATAGGCATCAAGACTATAAAAATCAGGGTTAATAATGAAGATGATTCAGCTGGACCTGTTGGATTGAAATCAGAAGTCAGGGATAAATCCAAGGAAGGTGCTTCTTCTTCAGGAATGAGGATTAAGCTGAGAGTCAACCGTGCTGTAGAATAACCTTTGGAGGAACCAACATTAAAAGGGAAGAAGATAAAAGGGAACGAGATTAAAGAGACGCATATCCAAGTCATTGATCAGCAAGAAGGAGAAGTTCTTCAGTCTCCTACTACTCTAAGTATAATGTCTCCACATATTGATGCTGCTCCAGTATCAATATTGTCTCCTGTCTCAATTTGATAGTGATATTGATTCCTTTTCAACGGTTTACGTTCCTCCTATTGAAGCTGCTCTTCATACATCAACTTCATCAACGGTGACTGCTTCTATAGAAAACATACATGATAATCTGGAGAATGTTTTTGATGCTAATCCAATGTATCCAAACACATCACAGATAACACTTCCAGAAATTGATACATCTGCTGCAAGCTTTGATTGTTTCATGGCTAATGCTGATCACAATGCGCCATCCAGTCAAGCTTTTGTTGTGATTCAAACTGAGACATCTCCAAGAGTAACAACCGTGACTCAAAATGAATCTGTTGCTGTTTCAAATTCGATTGCTGTTTCAAATGTAGACACATTGGATCTTCCTCCATGGTTGAGTTCAGTCACTCTAAAGAGAAAGAAACAGGCAATCTCTCTAGATGTATTTGAGTTCCAGCAGTTGAAGAGATCAAAGCCAAAAGCTGCAAAGAAGGCTAAAATCATTTCACGGGTAGTTGTGGACAGCAACAAAATGAAATATGTAGAGATAGCTGAACCCCTTGCAGACAAGTCACCAGAAGAGATGCAAGTTTCTGATTATAAATTCACAAGGGTGGATTTAGGCAAGCAGACACATGCTGGTATGATGCAAGACGCTCAAAATTCAGTAACTATTTTAACACATAGTTACAATGAACTTTTGGCAAAAAGGGAAAAGCTGAAAGAAGAGAATTCACAACTCATCTCAGTCATTCAGAAGATTGCCAACTCTTCAGAGCAAGTTAATCCATTAACTTCTTTCACTTCTGAAGAATCAATTAAGCAATTGGAGAAAATTGCGCAAAAAGCCAAAGCAGTTGATTCTTGGGTAACGCAGCTGATTGATCAAAGCATACCAGTGATTGAAAAGACATTACAAGTTTTGAATAATGTCAGAATAGCAAAAATAAATTTGAATTAGACTTTGGAAGCTTTCAAGCAAAGTTTGGATTCACTTGAAAAAGATTTGAAAATTTGGCATGAGATGGATCAAACCAAACTACAAATTCTATGCAGCAATTCAATCCTACCAAACAAAGAGAAATACATAGAATTTGAAGAATTCATGACAAACAAGTCATTGGTTATTCAAGATCTCATCAAAGATGTCGAAGCTACACTAGAAATGAGTAGCAAAGTTCAGCAAGACATCCTTTCTAACTTTGAGAAAATCCCTTGCAGAATATTGAATCATGAAGGAGAATTACTTGCAACTGATATGGTCACTACAGAAATGGCAACAAACCTTCGTCAAGAGCTGGAATCAAAACAGTTTACCATGGATTCAATTCACAAGTTTGTCAACCATAGAATGATCCTTGATAAAATGCAAACTGTTTGCGAAGAGCATAAAGAGGCAACAATAAGATATTTTGATGTAATCTTGAAGACTGTTGCAGTTGCCAAGAACACACTAGGCCTCGATACAGTTGAGTTGCAAGAAATTATCAGCAGATTTCAATCTTTCAAAGCTAGGATTGATATAGAATAAAATGTTTTATCTTTATGCATTTTGTTTTCGACAAACTAAATGTAAAAACAAATTTTGTAATCGCAAGTGTTTCTTTCACTTGCAGTTTTGTAAATTGTAATTACATGTAATCTAGTTACAAGTCAAAATAGTTTAAGACTGTAATTTTGAATAAGTCAATTGCAAGTAGTTGGTGGTTGAGATAATTTCTCAAGTTAGTTGAGATCCTCCCACCTTTTTCTCATGACCTCTCTCCTATAAATACTTGAGAGGGTCCTTTGTAAACATATCTTCTTTTTGGCAAGCAAGAAAATTCTGCAAAAATTTGTACTCATAAAGACTTTGAGCTTTATAGTTATAAGTTGATCTTTTTCAAATAATATCAAAGAGTAAAGATTTCAGACTTTGTGTTGAAATCCTTCTTTGTATCCATTGTGTTCTTATGTCATTTTGGAGCATTACTTTGTAATTGTTTGAAGGTTGTGGAAGATTGCTAGGGAGAGCTTCAATTAAAATATTTTCAGACTTTGTGCTGTAAATGTTGAAGATTGAATTCATAATTTAGAGGTTAAGAAGAATTGCAAGTCTTTGTGCTCGTAATGATTCTCATTCGTAGTAGTTAATAGATACATCATATTCTCAGACTTTGTGCTGTTCTATGCTGTATATTATCGTTAGAATTATCTTTTAAAAGGGTAGATAGGATTGCAGATTTTCAAGACTTTGTGCTTGAGGTTGTTTTCCCATCCCGAAGGAAGTGACGGAAGTCTTTGAGCTTTCAGGAAACTTCATTTCCTTTCTACTGAATTTATTGCAAGCTGCTGTTAAAATATATTTAAAAGTCTAGATTACTTTTTCTGTGAAGAGAAAAGAGTTTAGTCTTTCCTAAAACAAGAGAGATTATTGTTCCACCCATATTTGTTTTTAGTTATTTAAATAGGGGGAGCCTTCCCTTAAATAGGAGAGTTTAACTCACACACTATGTTGAAATCACCATTTTGTCAAACCTCCTAAGTTTACAAATTATTCAACCAACAGGAGTCAGTAGCTGCAAGCCCCTGAGTTCGTCATTTGTGGGGAATTACTTGCAGAGTCAGCACATCCATGGGAGTCTAGCAAAGGATGGAGATAGTTGTTGTGATACAAATATTTTCTGATGTTCATATTCCCACAAGTACGGATGGATGTCTGTACAGATTATATTGGGATCCAGGTGGCGATAGGATTGGTACTGTGTTTTGGATGGGTCCCAGTGGATTGCTTCACCACTTCTGGCATGGTGAAGTTGAGATCAGAGTAGCGCAGAGGAAGTCGGAGGGTATTAGGCATGGCAAACTTCCATTCCGGGTTTGGGATCCAAGGATATTTTGCGCAACTATGTTTATGCTGGTGCTACAGGAGTCGGTTAGCGATGTGTGGGACATTTCACAGTTCTTCTTTCTTTTGGGCCTTCCGAGGACTAGAGTTTCTTTGCAGTGGAGATTGCTTGGGGACAAGCAATTTTAGGGAGGGCGGACTGTAATGTCCCCATTTTCGTGAGCATCAAAGTTCGTAAGGATTAGCCTATCATTTGACCCTCGTAGGCTAACAATTATGGATAGGGGGTCTTCTGTGGCAATTACCCGGTGATTAGGGACATTACTCCTCAGCTGGATTCAGGTTTTGGCCTTTGCACAGGTTATTTGACTCAGATTGGCACACTTACTATTTATAGTAAGTTACTACTTTGGGAGAGTCAGGGTTCCTATTAATAGAACGACACCTGAGCAAAGCATATTGGCAATGTTGACCTTGATTGGGCCTTTGCAGCTGTTTTTAGACTCAATTTCACATACTTACTATTTATAGTAAGTCATTGTTCAAGGTTTCTATTTTTAGACGGGCATCTGATCACATGGAGAACAGGGAGAGTTGACTCCTGACTTAGACGGCTTAGCAATCAGACAAGTACATCAAGAGATACTAAAGTTTAAGTGACTTAAGTGATTTATTTAATATTTTAATATTATTATAAAGTTATAAAGTAACTCTATAATAATAAAGTCACTTTAATATAATAAAGTGTGTTAAGTGAATAATTTAATGTGAGAATAAATCTTTTATCCCACATTGGCCAGGAAGGTGTTTGAGCTCTCCTAAGGAAAGAATAAAAAGAGAGGTAAGAGCTCATTCTCAGCATCGAGTTGATGAATATTATTTGGATTGATTTTTATTGAAGCCTAGGGCTTTCGCAGTTTTCTTCTTTGATCATAGGAAACAAAAACTTCCTATTGATAGCATAACTGAGGGAGTGAAAGATCACTTGAAGGGTTGCATTGAGGGGAGGATAATTCAGTCCTTTCAATTGTGCTTTATCGGCGAAGAATCATAGAAGTTTTACAGGAGTTTACATTGCAAATCAAAAGTTAATGCACTGCTGCTACAGTGGCGTGAACAGTGCCGTTACAGTATAATTCAGATTTGCAAGGGTTTGGAGGCATCATTGGAGCATTGGAGAAATTATTGCAGGTTGTGATTACATCAATTTGTGGCATTGAAGGTATTTTTGAAGGAGGATTAAGGTCTGATAATAAACTGCTAAGTTCTGATTTCATTTACAGTCATTTCTGGCAGCATACAGGAGGCACGACTTGGCATCATCTTCAGTTGATCTTGCATAGGTTTCATTGAATACAATGGTGCTTTCCATTTAGAATTGTTAGCACATCTCTTGGCACCAATTCCTTCATAATTCCATGGCGGTTTGGAGGACAGATTCATTGAGTAAGTTCTGTTATAAATTACATCAGGTAATTGCAGTGAAGAGAAAGACACGATTTAGTTTATAGCACCTTCCTTTGGCATCAATTCTTTCTTTCAACCTCAGCACTTGATGAGAAGGCAGATTGGGGCTAGATCTGGAGCATGTGGGACTCATGTACTGGCTTGATTTATTTTCCATTCTTGGACTGAGTTCAAGAACAGGGGCGGGCCCTAGAGTGATTCGATATTCAGCAAGGGAGCTTTCAAAAAATCATATAAATTCAGTGTGGCTTCCACAGCACATAAGGAAGCAAGGCGCTCAAGGTTTGGACACAAAACTACTGTCTTCAAGAAGAATCGAGCTCTTCTTCATAACTGCCATTGCATCTCCAGGTTCCTTTTCATACATTGTATTGCACTCAGTTAGGCTTTTAACAGCAACATTACATTGTAAATTTTCAGTTCGTTATAGTGTAATCAGCATGGTCATTAGTTACAGCTGTAAGAAGTTCATTAGAGTCTGATTTGGCAATATTGCATTTTCATTTGTAAGCCAAGAATAAGTTGCTGGCTGTAGATGCATATCAATATCAGATTTGATATTCGCATTGGATGTAAGTGCCAAGAGTCTTGGCCATTTTATGAATGCATTGTAATAATCTCTCATTTGGCAATTAAGGAGAAATAAGGAGTTGCATAATCATTGCTTTTTTCAAGCATTTCGTATGCCAACTATTTGACATAATATCAATGGCTGTAGATGTTCTTATCAGCATATAGGTTGCATACCAACTGTTTGTTAAAATTACCAGTTGGCTGTAGGTGGATATTTCACATGTAGAATTCATATGTGAGCATTGTAAATGATGAAATTAAGTCATTGATGCATCTCGGATATTGTTTATGCATTGTAATTTTGATTTCCAAGCATTTAGAGTAATTTGATATCATCTTCAAGCAATTATATCAAACTGATAACTCAGACCAGCAAGCTGGGAAGTTTGCATTCGAATTGTTTGACAAAATTTAAAGGGAACAAAGAAGAGTTTTTGAGTCACCTCAGGCTAGGCTCATCACAATAACTCAAAAGGCGAAGTATGAGAATGAACAATGATATCTATTTCAATTTAGACAATGAACACTTCTTTGCATTCCAAGGAGATAGAGACAATTGGAATATGAGAAGCATAATTATTAAAATCAGAGTAGTGCACCATCAACGTGATGGTTCTCTTCTACGACTGACTTAGAATCCTGGAACTGTATTGCTCAGCAATTTTTGGGCGCGAGGACTTGTAATGTCCCATTCTTTGACATTTTGTGTGTGTCTAATAATATTTTATTGCTCGGTTGAATATAATACTCAAAATCAAAGGAGCAATTATTGTTATTTAACTCTGGTCGATAGCATTGAGATAACGTGGGAATGATAATCGGAAATCTGCCTAAGGAAATCATGGTTGATCATCTATATTATTATTACCTTGCTATTATTGGGTTGCACAAAATAATGCCAGATTGTTTAAAGACGAAATATCTATAGTATGGGGACCGGTAATAATCCTTTCCGCCATCAACAATATCGATGTCATCTATTAAGATATCACATGTCATTGGCCATTATCGTTATCTAAAGGTCCGCATTATTCCAGCCGCTATGAGTATTGACTTATCATGCCTTATAATGAGCTTTGATGCCGAACCATATTGTTTCGTAAGACTTATTGTGATGAGGATATTCGCATTACCACCGCTTATGACTACATACTATTATGGATATCTTCCGGCTCCAAGTTCACATGAATATTATCAATTCTTTTTTTGGGCATCTTCAACCACCAAAGTCTTTGTCCTATTCATAGAATTTTATTGATTATTTTTGTCACCTTTTTCTAGAGATAGACGCAATTTTCAAAGATTCGATCTTAGCATAAAATCATCGGCATTACTAAGGGACGACACTCTTGGACACGAAGGAACGCTAATCGGCTTCTGGCGCACTCAAAGCCAACACAAGGATCAGAATTTGCATATTAACCATCACGGATTACTTCCATCGCACCCTCCATGCATATGTAAGCCATCAAACTCCAGCATCATCAAAAGGCTGTATTACTATCGCTGCTTGAAGAAACCATTATTTTGATCAAGTATAAACCATTAATTAAGATAGAGGATTAATATTAAAGGACCGATATTAGTAGAAGACAACAAGACAACAGTTAATCATCTTAGGCAGCGCTTATACTCAATGGGGTGCGATTAGTTAATGGAAGGGACATATGTGAGGAGATACAACTTCTCACATCAAGTCTCCTTAAAAGTTATATAAAGAGATCAGAACTTGTCCAAGGAATAGGCATTAGAATTGCAATTATATATATTTCTTAGTAGGAGATCTGGAGTGCTCTTTGAGAACCAATGATCATTCAATAAATGGATGTGTGGATAACAAATGAATATTCAGATACAGCACCTAATTGCAAATCACACGAATATAAAGACAAAGTCAGAAACAATGAAATAATAGAGGTCTAAGCCTCATGTATATTTAAAAGCATGATTTTAAAGACTAATTCAGAAACAACTATTATATTCAAGATTTCATGATCAAATTAATATTTAAATCAGACTTTATTATTCAAGTTTATTTCATTTATATTCTGGAAACTTGGTTAGCTTTAATAACATTGGATGACAACCTTTGTCAATCCAATAAGAAATAAATCGAAAAACTATTGATCCAGAGCCCAGGTCATTACCTATGTAGTGTATTCTTCATTCATCAGATAGGCAATAAGTACATCATACAGAATATGTGCGGTACCCAACTACAAATGAAACATGAAATATATAGTCAACCGATGTTGGTTGAGGACACCAACCATCGGCAACTACCCAGTACAACTAACCAACGGTCGAGAACTAATTCCCGATTACAACATATTTTCATTACTTTTTGCTGAATACAATATTATTCATTTATTTATCTATATATTGCCAACTACATGTACAAGTCACATGGGTCAAAATACTTGCCCATCCCTCAAGTACCCTTTCCATCTTGACCATCCATCTTTTGCAAGGAGATTCTCCACCATAGGTTCCCCTTTAATCTTGGACCACTTTCCATCAACCAATCATGGGAGGACACTTGTCCTCCTCTCATCCCTCTAAGTGTCTCAACCAATTTGAGCCCTTGATCTCTACTTTTGATCCTAACCTTCCAATCCTTTGGCCAAAAATTTATATATTGGTCTCATCCTAAGCCATTTTCATTGTAATAACCCCACTACAAAAAGGCATTTGGGAATGCAATTAATCATGATTGGAGGTTTTTGGCAATTTCGTGAGTCTCCTCTAGAGACGAAATTCCAAGAGTTAGATTTATACAAATAGACGATTATATCTGTCTGCTCAAAATGGGAGATAATCTCTACCTAATTGATATTATTTAGACACCCTTTTATACTCAGATCGATCATTTCATAGTGGGCGAATCATAGAGGATAATATAGACATTGTTGATTAAAATAATGATTGCTGTTGTGCATTAAATTGAGGGGAATAAATGTAACGGGCCTTTAGAAGTTATACATATTTCCGCCGCTTTCATAAAGGAATCACGTCTGATATGGAGGGTTACCTAGACGTTATCAGGCATATTTATGGAATCAATAACTGGTCGAATATCATTCAAATATCCTTGCTAAAGCACCACCAAAGTCATAGCTGAGCTAAGATATAATCAAAGTACAAGTAAAATTCGGGAAGCAAAGAACTTATCGAGCTATCTCATTGAAGATTATGATCGCCATATTATACTGAATGTATTTCACATGGTCATTTAATCTTGTTGCTGCTTTGATATTCATATGAAGACGAATGGAATAAAGCCAACATCTTGGCACCAAGGATTATCATGCCATTCTCTGACGTTAATTGCCAAGACTTTATCTGACATGAGAAATCAAAGTTTTACCTGGGTGTCAATATATATTTCCAGCCTACCACGTGATGGTGGTGGTCGTGGCACATTTACGAGTGCAGGGGACTTCGATTCCCCTCCTTTGATATCTGCTGATTATTAATTCACTCTCAGTCAGCGGGAGACTTGTGTGAACTGGAAAGTCAATAATCTGCTAACGGGTTCATTCCATTCCTATCACTGCTTTACTCTATCACATACTCTTAACCACCGCACTGTGTAAGGGGGATGTGGAGCCGTGGGACCCAATAAGGACAATTGCTATTCTCATTTATGCCATCGATTAGAATTGTTAAGCAATTAAGAAGTAAAGTCAGAAATTAAATAAGTCTTAAAAGCAGCAATTAGTGGTTTGTTAACAAAGGGGCATGTCCATTCAAAGGGACACCACCATTTGAAATGATACAACTTCTCACATCATGCCCAGTCACATGCTATTTAAGGAGACTCTTAGTTCATTCAAGCATCATGGAAGATTGCAGATTAATATTCTTGAACAGCAGATCAAGTGCTCTACGGAACCCATGACCAGCCTATTGCATGGGTGCATGAATAATTAGTGGATATTCAGACATAGCGGCTAGAAAACTCGAATGAGTATAAGGATATTATCAGAGACAGCGATCAGGTTGAGGCATTAGTTTCTTAACATCTAAGTGCATGTATTTAAGGATATAAATCAGGGAAAGTGTTCAAGTCTCAAGACCTATAATTTCGTGATATGTAGGCGGAACCATATACAAGTTAATGCATGATTTTAGTGAAGAATTCAGGAACAGCAAATTGGATCTAGTCAAGGATCACATTTATTCTTACATAATAACTATCTTTAAAAAGGAAAATCTGATTCTTTCCTTGATAAGAATCAAGACATAGATCAGACATTAATTATAATTGCAAAAGAATTATAATAATCTATACTCTTCAAATTCATATAATATAGATACTTGACTTAACATACATCTAAGGGTGTTCATTTATCAAATATATTGCAAATTTAAATCATTTACAAGGGTCATTACTTTCATCACATTCTCATATGCAGCCTTATGCTACTGGTGAAGACACTCACATACCACATCATCCACTAATCTTGAGCACAACCACCATGGGATGGTGCAACAAGGGTTGGTGTTGGTGAGCTTTCATTTTGTTTTTATCAACGTTTAATTAACCCTTATGCTTAATCCAAGCGTTGCATTTAATTGTGAGTAAATGGATTAATTTAGTTACTTCATTTGCATGCTCCAATTTACATGTACACATTCATGATTGTCATAGAAGATTTGAGGACAAAGAGTTTGATTGGGAGTTTTGATTGACTCTTGGGGAGTTAAACATCAACCTTTGTAAACCATTTTTAGGTATGAAGTGAGTGTTTGCTCACATTTACTGGATTTTTTACCCATAAGGAGATTCTTTAAAGTATCTTCATCTCATTTGCATGGTGTTTGAATCTCTCATATTGTCTCTTGTTCTCCCTTACATTTGCTCAAGTATTTTAGCCATTCGCTATCTCATTTTAAGACTAACAATATTTGAGCTTGGCAAACTAGTTAAGGAATATCTGTATAGTTTAAGAATCATTCAATGAGGCAAGTCCATGTCAAAAACTCACTTGACAGAGAAAAAAAGACATTCTGGCGCAAAAAACATTAATAACCCGTTTTTTCTGCCATTTTGTCCTTTATGCTTTCATGACTCCAACATTTTGATAAGATTCCATTGATTTTCAGTTGTTTTGACTGATTATGTGTGACTTGGACTTTTGTATTGGAACTAGAAGTGTATTTGAGTTGCATTGACCTTTGGTTGTTTGTGGACATCAATAGAAGTTTTTTTTTCTTTTTTCTTTTTTCTTTTTTCTTGCATTGATTAGAGCTAGCATTTTTCTCCATCAGCCCCTTTCTCAGATGCATTAATTTCTTTGCAGAGGACCCTTCCTTTCACATAGTTACCTGTTTTATATGGATTTATGATGTCTTTTTTGACTTGTCTAGGGTTTATTCATTTTTCGCTTCAACCCCTGTAAGTAGGATCATTTATGGTTTTAATTACTTTCTCAATTCTTAATCTTAGCTTCTACTTGATATTGCAACTCTTTTTGCTGTCAAGTCCCTTAAAGCCACTTTAATCATGTACAGACATTAATGTAATTTTTATTTTCTTTTTAATTTTGTTGTTCTGTTGGCCACCACTGTTCCAATTTTTACATAATAAATGACAACAGCATTAAGAAATTGAAATCAAATACAAATAAAGGAATTGTCCAATATTACCAAGTCTTTGCTAAGAAGTGCTTGACCATTGTTAGATATCAGAGCCTGTTAAAACACATGAATATGGAGTGTAGTTAGCATCTTTACTTATACAGTCTAAATTAGAGAGGAGAGTCCTAAATGGCATCCATATTGTGGCCGAATCATGTGTGTGTTTATCCTCATCAACAAACTTCAGTGTAGGAACAAGAGATGCTTCTAGAGACTATCTTTTTATACAATTCAGCCATACACTTATTCTTTTATTCCTGTACCCTGATCTGAATGGCATCCCTGTTCACATACAAGTATAAATACACCCACATCTCCAGGTGACTCTAATGTGTATATATATTAAACATAGCTGAGATTGATTTCAAACTGAGAGCTCACCTCTCGTATGCCACCTTCCACAACTTGATCAAGATTCTGGAGTAGATTCTCCAAAGAGCCTGATCATACATCCAAAAAATAGACAAAAATAATGAAGAAGAGTCATTTTTACAAGTGACCATATTCATTCAAACATCAAGCAGTGAAACAAAGATTACATAAGAATGACCTATGCACAGGTCACTGCAAAAGAGTTTCACATTTAACTCTATAGCTAAATGGCATAGATCGGATAAATCAGTAACAAGCAATTAGATGGTCTTAGACATTCAATACACCATTAGACATTTGAGCCCAAATTATTGAAGGCATTTATAAATGGAAGTAAATTACATCCCAATCTGACAAGGACCAAAAATTACTACCATAGACTTGCATGAAATCTCAGGAATCTAGTCACTCTAGAGCAAAATATTTATACAGAATAACATATCTATTGTTAGAAGATTAATCTTTACTTGGTAAAGGTTATTCTTTAATTGTAATTATTTATTAACTTGTACGAATATTCCAAAGGAATCCCTACAAGTCTTTTATCTTTTTTGTCATCTCACACATGTGTGAGGATGGCTTATTTTTAATTCCTTTATTAAGGAATATTTGTAACCACCTCCTTAAGAGGTGACACTTTGCACACACATAGATGAATGGTGGCATTCATTGAGTTGGGAGTTACATTCTAACTCCTTCTTCTCACCTCTACTTATTGAGGTGCCTCTCCTCTCATTCTTTAAGACTCATGCAAGCAAGCTAAGGCTGAAGCTCTCTCTCTTTGTATTATTCTTTAGGCATTTTGCCTCCATTCATAATATTGGGGTTTTTTCTTGTTTTTTCCCCTTAACAAATTCTTGTGTCTCTCTTGCTTTGGTGGTGCTTGGTTTGGCTACTTCAATCTATTTGGTAATCTCTTTCCTTCAAACAATTTCTCTTTATTAGTACTTTCCATTGCTCTTTTCTATTTCCTTTCATGGTATCAAAGCTTGGTATTACTAATATCTTGTGAGCTACATTGTTGAAGGTTTACCAGATTTTTCAGCACACCATTGGAGACACTCTCAAAGAAGAGAACAAGAGAAAAGTGTCTAATCTTGTTTGTTTTTTGTCTTCTAACCTTTTTTGTGCAAGAATCTTAGCTTTTAGAAAACTCAATAAGAGTTTATCTTATTTTTCAATTTTTCAATTTCAAGTTTATTTATTTCTATAGTTTATACAAATCTAATCTGTAAAAAAATCATTTTTTTTAACCCTTGTGCAGGATTTCTTTTCTAAGTTTGTTTTTTATTTCAAATTTCAAAGCTAATCTATTTTTTTTTTGCAAATCTGTATATTAGATCTGTAAAAAAATCCATTATATATTGCATGCATGTTTTATTTTTTGCATAAAAATTAAAAACCCTCTAATATAGGATTATTTTTCAATTTTTTTAGAACAGTTCATTAGTTCTGTAATCTTTTTGGAATATTAGGCTAAATCTCTAAAAAAATATCACTATAATTTACATTTTAGAAAAAGGCTAATCTACTTTTTTGCAAATCTGTAAAAATTTCTTCATATTTGCATGTTCAAATTTCTATTAAAAAATCAATTTTTTTTAAAATCTCTATAATATATTCATATCTGTATATTAAATCTGTTAAAAAACAAAGTATTCATTTCAAACTTTAAAAAAAAAACTCTTTTTAAAAAGAAAAAAACTAATCTGCTTTTTAAAAAAATCTGTAGAAAAAATCTGCATGTTATTATTTGCATGTTGAAATTTCTTTAAAAAAATATGTAGAAAAAAAATCTGCATGTTATTATTTGCATGTTGAAATTTCTTTAAAAAATCTGTAGAAAAAATCTGCATGTTATTATTTGCATGTTAAAATTTCTTTAAAAAATATCAATTGTTTTTGGGTTTTTTTAGAATTTTTAATTCTTAAATCTCAAAAAAATCTTCAACCCTGACTTTTTTGACAGGAATTTAATTTCAAAATAGTATTCAAAGTTTTTTTTATAAATAATAATAATACAAAAAAACTTCTCTTGAGGCTTTGGTTCATTCCTTGGCCATTGCCTTTCTTTCCTTTGTTGTAGCCTTCCTCTGGTGATTCCACTGACCTCTGCACAGTAAGCACCCGACTCTTTTCTCCTTGTGTGCCCTGCTCTCTACATTGCCCTTCCTTCAATCTCCCATCCCCTATGTGAATCATAGTATTTGTTCCTTAAAACTAAATATTATTAAAATTTGCATCTTCAAACTTTTCTTTGCCTCTTTCAAATTTATCCCACCCATTTCCGTAAAAGCAAAAAATCAAAAGATTTTACTTAAAGCTTCCCCACCAACTTTGTTTTAAGAAAAAAAAGTTACTAAAATAAAGGTTCCTAAATTAAACTTTTTTGCATAAAAGCTTTTCTTTTAAAAGAAATAAAGTTGAGTTTAAGTTTTTTAAATTTACTTGTGTTTTTATGAAAGTTTAAAGTTTAAGTTTTTTTAATATATAATCTATTTTTTAAGAAAAATAAATCATTCATAGTTTTTAATAATTGTTTTATTTAAAAATCTATTAATTTCTTTATATTTATAAATTTTATATAGTTTTTTATTAATTAAAAAGGATATTAAAATAATTTTAAAATTTAGATATTCAATATAAGGAGTTTGTTTTGTTTTTAGGCAATTTATTTAAATAGGTTTTTTTTTAAGATTTAATTTGATCAAGAGGGAGCAAATATTTACAATAGTTATTTTTCTCATAAAGTTGTGAATTTTTTTTTATTACAATCATGTCTACTTTAATTCCTGAAATTAAGTTGAATTCTTCTAACTATCATTCTTGGAAAACTCATATATGCTTTATTTTTCGGTTTAAACATCTTTTAGATGTAGCTACAGATCCTAAATTTAAACCAGGTTCTTCTGCATCCAAAGATGAAATCGAAAAATGGAATCTCAAAAATGAAGAAGCCCTTGGCCTCATAGGTATCTCCATGTCACCCGAACTTTATGTTCACATTGGGACATGTACAACTGCCTATGAAGCATGGGACAAACTCAAAACAATTTATGATAGTACAAATGAATCAAGAAAAATTCAAATTCAAGATCAACTTGAAGATTTGAGGTATTCTGATTTTAAATCTATGGATGAATTTTTATTGAAATTTGATGCTTTAAATAGTCAATTGGATGGTTTAGGAGTTAAATTAGATAATCTTAGATTAATTCATCTTATTCTTAAAAAGTGTCTTCCTAGACAATTTCAACAATTCATTACTAATATTCATGCTCAATTAGCTATTCCTTCTTTAGCTACTCAATTAACTTATGATATTTTTCGTGATTTATTAAGACAAGAAGAGGCTAAGTTAATTCAGTTTGGTACTCTTAAGTCTAATGAACATGCTTTCTTGTCTAAGCATAAGCAAAATTTTAAACCTCATTCTAAACAACAACATTATAATTTCAAACCTCATTATAATAATGGCAATGATCCTAGAGAGTTTAACTCTTCTAAGAGACCACATTGCACTTATTGTAATAAGGATGGTCATTGGCAAAATACTTGTTTTAAAAAGAAAATTGAGAAAAAGCCTATGAATCAAAATAATCAACAATTTCATAACAATAGTGATCAATCTAGACATGCTTTTACATGTAGTTTGAATGTTTCTAAACCTTTTTGAATGGGTTATTGATTTAGGTGCATCTCATCATGTTGCTTCACATGATTTTTTTTAAATAACTTCACAAGTACTTTATTATTGGACTTGATCAACCCAATAATAGTGTACTTGTTTTACTCAATTATATTTGGAATATTAAAAGGGGATATTCATGTAGTCATGAATGCATGAATATTGTCTTAAATGACTTATTTATACTTAATAATACTTCACTTCATAATATGCAATTCCCATTATTCCATCATAATTTTTATTTATTTTTAATATTAATTTTCATAACTTAAGGTGGCTTGATTTGTGGCTTTTCATCTATTACAATATTTAAAACAAATCTAGTGTTTCCTTCTCAACTACAATTATGTTGTTTTGAAAAAGGGAATTTGATATTTTATTGTGTCTCATTAATCTGATATTGTGCATTATTGGTCAATTTGTCTTTTGGATGGATTTATTTCATCTATATATTTTTTGAAAATTAAAAGCTCATTGGAGTATTTGCCTTCTTGATGGATTTATTCCATCTATATATGTTTTGCAAGTTAATCACTTTATCAAGTCTCAATGGAGCCTTTACATATATTTTGTGCTAGTCACATTTGCAGTAATGTTGCATAGGGAGCCCTATCTATAATGACTCATATATTTTATCAAGTCTCATTGGAGTTTTTTTTTGGGGACCCATGGAAAATATTTCCATCCACTTTGATGGTATGCACTTACTTATTTTTTTTATGAACTTAGATCTATTTTCTAAATTGATGGGGATCAAGTTCTTGAAACCTTTATGTTTCATTATTGAAGGCAATATGGTTTTTTTTAAAAACCATCTTTAGGACTAATTTTCAAAGTCCTTTATTATTAATCTTGACACAATTTCCCTTTACATTACAACAAATGATGTAGTGAGAGGAAACCTAGATCTATTATTGCTATGTCTATATGTTGACATTTTATAATTTGGGCTATGCTTTCTTAATAATCCAAATTTATATATTAAGCATAGTGAAAATGATATTGTGATTACTATTTTAATGATTTAATTATCACTTCTAGTTCTAACTTTTTGATTAGTGATGTTAAGTCTCATCTCAATCAACAATTTCAAATGAGTGATTTGGGCCTATTACATTATTTTGGGTATGCAAATTTGGCAAACACCTAAAGTGTTGGATTGGTTTCTAGCTTTATGTCTAAACCACAACAAACTCATTTTAAAGTTGCAAAAAGAATTTTAAGATATGTTAAAGGCACTCTTAATCTTGGTCTCTTTTATGATGCAAATTATGATTTTTCTTTAAAAGGTTATACTGATTCAGATTTAGAAGGTGATCCCAATGATGGGAGATCCACTTGTGGTTATTGTTTCTTTGTTGGATCAGGTGCAATCTCATGGAATAGTAAGAAACAACAATCTACTTCTCTTTTTCTATAGAAGCTGAATATAAAGGTTGTACAAATGCATCTAAAGAAGCATAATGGTTAAGAAGATTACTTGAAGACTTGGGTCTACCTCAAAAGGATCCTACTCCTTTGTATTGTGAAAATCAAAGTGCTATTGCTTTGGAAAAGAATCCAATTTTTCATGCAAGGACCAAGCACATTGCTCTTCAACATCACTTCATTAGAGAGCAAATTGAAGACAAGCAAATTTCTCTTTTGTATTGTAAAAGTGAAGATCAAGTTGCAGATATTCTCACCAAAGCTCTTTGTAAAGATAAATTTCTCTTTCATTGTAAAAATCTTGGTTTACAACCCATTGAAGGGTTTGATGTAACCTCCCCAAGTAAAGCTTAAGGGGGGATGTTAGAAGATTAATCTTTACTTGGTAAAGGTTATTCTTTAATTGTAATTATTTATTAACTTGTAGGAATATTCCAAAGGAATCCCTACAAGTCTTTTATCTTTTTTGTCATCTCACACATGTGTGAGGATGGCTTATTTTTAATTCCTTTATTAAGGAATATTTGTAACCACCTCCTTAAGAGGTGACACTTTGCACACACATAGATGAATGGTGGCATTCATTGAGTTGGGAGTTACATTCTAACTCCTTCTTCTCACCTCTACTTATTGAGGTGCCTCTCCTCTCATTCTTTAAGACTCATGCAAGCAAGCTAAGGCTGAAGCTCTCTCTCTCTTTGTATTATTCTTTAGGCATTTTGCCTCCATTCATAATATTGGGGTTTTTCCTTTTTTTTTCCCCTTAACAAATTCTTGTGTCTCTCTTGCTTTGGTGGTGCTTGGTTTGGCTACTTCAATATATTTGGTAATCTCTTTCCTTCAAACAGTTTCTCTTTATTAGTACTTTCCATTGCTCTTTTCTATTTCCTTTCATCTATAAAGCATGTACAGTTATGAAATTCCAAATAACAAATCTATAAAGCATGTAGAGTTATGAAATTCCGAATAAAAAATCTACAAAGCATGTACAGTTAGAATTAAGAGAAAATGCACCAATTAGAGGAAGAGTATGGCATACCAAACTTGATGATCAATTGCAATGCATTCGTAAGGTCAATACCATCAACCCCTATATGATCAAGGCAAATATAACTTTTCAGTTAGCAGACAAGAAATCTTACATCAATGTAGATGCCAAGCATTCAAATATTCAGAAATATGTATGCATGAGAAAATGTTGATCAATACATGTAAATTGTAATATGCTGCCCTGTTTTTTGTTTTTGATGAATGTTTTTTTTGTGTTTTGCAAATGATTTTGAATGCTTTGAAGTAGAAATAAAGTGCAGAAATTAAAGAACTTGCAGCAAAGGAATATTCTGAAAATTCAATATTTTCCAATGAAACAACTAGCTGAAAATTCCATATTTCTATTACAAGCAAAAATATTGAGTTTTCTTCGATTACAACAGTGACCAAGTTCATAAAATATCATGACATATCAAGAACCAACATACCCAAAAAATGTTTGCAGCTCAGACAAAGGGCTGTAGAAGAAATCAGCTATTCAGAACCTCCAAAATGGGATGCCACAGTCTGAAATGAAGTTATTTGCTGAAGCAAATGTTTCTCCAAACCACAGAAACCCTAGGCACCCTCAAACCCTACAAAATCTGCTCTAAACTTGGGTCGACCCCTATCCAATCACTCCCACGCCTAGCCAAGATGGTACGGCCAGCAATGGAGTGTTACAGCCAGCTATGGGATGTGATAACAGCAGCAAATTTTCCAATGAATCCTTAATTCATCCTCCACAAATCTGGTATGCAATCTTCCCTCAATTTGATTGCTGAACCCTCAGCCACAACAATATAACTGAAAATATAGTTTCTTCCCAATTTTGTCTCCACAGGAGACTCACAAAATTGCAGTTATCACCCAACTAGAAAACCTGTGCGATTTCCCCTCAAACCACATGCAAATGAAGCGCAAGCATAGACTTTGAATGAATCTATCAGCTATCACCCAGAGAGGATCTTTCACCACTGTGGATGATATTCTTCAAGAGGGGTTTCGTCCTCCAAAAGTTTGAGATGAACCAGGTTCGATCTCCACAACCACAAGGGTTTCAATAAGACAAATAGAATAACCAACATAACCAAATGAGCTCCAAAAAACCTCATTTTATACTTTTTTTCCAGACTCTCTAAAAGCTTCTTTTTAAAAATGTACTTTTTAATTTAAACGCCCTTTTAACTCCGAAAATAACCTTTTCATTAAAATAATGATATTTTGGCATGCAAGGCCCCTGTTTAATGCATCCATGAATTAAAGCATCTCATCCTAGTTCTGAGGAGCTATAATACTAAGGGCCTTTTTAAATAATTTTAGCAACCTTAGTAATTTAAGTAAAATATAACCTGTGTTACCCAGGGATGCGTCCCCGGGTCTAAATCCCCACGTCCCCGTCCCAGAAATGTCCCAGGGATAACAGACGGCCAAGGGACAACAGTAGTGTACTATGTTTAATATCACATAATGAATTATGAATTCTGAATGCATATTGAGTATTGACAATGAATTCTTAAAACAAATGTTATATGCTAAGTTTCTATAATGTATATATCCATGCTTTATCCATGTTTTCATATGAATATTTAAAGTTTCCCTATATATTTTAATTTTTTTTATATTTTATATAGTCATCCCCCCACCATCCCCAAATTTGACATGAAAAATTGGAAACTTGGGAACTCGTCCCACAGTCCCCTGCCATCCCCGTCCCAAAAACTTGGGGTATCACTAAATATAACCATTAATACACTCATTTTTGCGGAACTATCGAAATGCATCAAAATCAAAAACTAACTGCAATGGAGTGATCCTGATGAAGAGTGATGACAAACAGAGCTGACCGGGCAACTTTCTATAAATAGAAACTCCCTCCAAGAATCTTGGAGCCCAAACAGGAAGTCGAAAATAACATCTGAAAGCATCAAATAACTCCTCTAAATCATCTGAGCTCATTGGTAACATCAAACTACCCTTTTGATCAAACAGACAAACCTAGAAACCCATCTCCAACTGTAAAGCATGAGAACCCTAAAATGGGGACATTATAGTCCACCCTTCCCAAAGATTGCTTGTCCTCAAGCAATGCCAAGGTATCCACAATAGCAACCAACTAAAACCGACCAAACCCAAAAGTAATCCTGGGATCCCAAGTCAATCTCTACAAACGTCCACCATGTTGTCGCTGTACCACTTTGATTAATATTGTAAACTCATCACACTCCATCTGTGCTCTCAACTCCTACGACCCGAAAAAGTGAATATCACCAACACCCGTATTGAAATACCTGCGAGGGTTGAAGTCTGTATCCTGAAAAATCTCTTGCCAAGGCGCCTCAGTGCAATCCATATATGAAATCCCATTGTCAAACTCGATCCTAGGCAACAAGAAATATACG
Organism: Sequoia sempervirens; assembly: GCA_007258455.2. Classification (NCBI taxonomy): domain Eukaryota; kingdom Viridiplantae; phylum Streptophyta; class Pinopsida; order Cupressales; family Cupressaceae; genus Sequoia; species Sequoia sempervirens. The sequence goes on from VDFB02000020.1 coordinate 73,255,411, forward strand.
TTGCTCAACTCCAAAGAGTAAGCCTCAACAAATCTCCTCACAATGTCCCAGAGGTGATACGAATTAGTCCCTAATTGGAAGTCGATAATAGCAATGTCATCTCGAAAATCATACATCCTAATAATGCCATCCCGATCATAGACTAATAACTCCTCACCTACACGTAATCTCCAAGTGTTAACATGCTCATATCAATTCCCAAATGCCATAGTGACAAACATGCACACACCAACCCAAGCAATCCGCTACTAACATTAATGCAAAGTTTGAGAATTTTATGATCAACATCATAAAGCAGCCCTTAAACATTAACGTGTAGGTAGGAGACCAAAGAACCAAGTCTGAACATTCTTCCACAATTTGATGCTCATTGTTGTTATGAGTTTTCATGAAGGAATAGTGAAACCATTATGAAACATCATACCGCATGAATGACTTGGGCCCTCAAACACCATGTCATGCTTAGCCAAAAAAATTTGAACATCAACTAGATGAGGCCCATTACCAATGTCAAACCTAAGATTCTTATCCACCATCTCATGATAAACAAAATCATATAGAGATAATGGACTGTCGTTCACAATCATAAAATCAGCATCTACCTCATAACTTTCATTAGTGTATTCATGGATCTCATGCATACATTCACCCACTTCAAGATAGTCATCATTATTCACATTTTCAAAGAGTATATCACACCCATACCAAGACAATAAGTTGTTAATACTCATAGAATCCACACTTTCTTCCTTCCTTTCAATGATATCTTCATAGGTTTCATACACACCTTCACTCCAATTCCGAATACTCATCAACACCTGTTGATTCATAAAGTGTAGCATGCTGAAAACTGCCTTCAATATATGTTATATCTGCTATATCATAGCTGCAATTTGCACCTATGTGAGAAGATTGATCCTCAAAATTCAAGAATTCAAACTCTTGATGTAGGTTCCAATATCTATCAACATCCTGAATCTCTCCAATATGAGGAATACTAGAATCATTATACATTGTTTTACATCTATGAAGTTTCTCCATCCCTTTAAATAATTTCTTAGTCTCCATTATCCTGTTAGAATAATATATCTTTGTATAGTTAATGGTCAATATTAAACGTAATTAGTTAGTTGACATCTTAAATGTCTTCTGTAGTGAGTAGCTAGAGGTTGGTAGACATCTTAAATGTCTACAGTTGTAGTTAGCTGAAGTAGCTAGACTCATTAATGTTTTCAGTGCTATGCCACTGCTATAAATTGTAGTCCTTTCTTTCTGTTAATACAAGCAAGTAGCAATTACCAGTTCACTTCATCAACATGGTATCAGAGCACAAGATTGTCAAAAAATTGATTTTCTAAAACTTTCAAAAGAAAATTTTTTAAGAGTCTTGAAGATCAATTTTTTTTCTAGTTTGTATGCTCTAAAAATCGTGGATAAACTAAAGGAAAAATAAAGGGTTTCTGTTTATGATTTTCGTGAGTATTTCTCATTGAAAATCGTAAACCCTTTCTTGCATATTTGTGGAGCTCGATTTAAGAGGAAAATCAAGGGTTTTTTCGCATCTTCTAGGCTGGATTTCGCACGCCTCAAAAACTCTCTTAGTTGCCGCATTTTTTTCTGAGACTCAAGGCACGATTTAATCAGTCTTTTGGCCGCGTCTTTTTCAACTGTGTATGGGCATGATTTTCATCTGAATAGAGCTGCATTTTTTACTTGTATCTAGGTGCGAACTTCAATCTCTGTCTAATCCACGTTTTCACATTTTTTTTAGTTGCAATTTTTTCCTTCTTCGGCCAGCGACATCTCTCTTTCTGGACGCATTTTTCACCAGTTCTTGGCCACGTTTTTTTTCACTGTTGGACATGACTTCTGGTTCTGATTTTATGGTAGTGCTTGGATCTTCTTCATGGCGCAATTCCTATAATTTTTTGGGCATGATTTGCCCATTTTCTGCATTTTTCAACACATCCATGGCCACCTAGGGTTTTCTACAAAATCAACTAGGGTTTTGACCCCTCTTTTCAAGTTGAAAAATTATTTTGATTGCAAATTCTTGGTGAGTTTTTCGAGAGCTTTTTTGGGTTGGTCTCATATTTTTTTAGGTGCATCATTTTTCGTGCCTCAAAATTTGTGTACGTGGGTGCTGCCGAAATTTTCTAGGTATTCTTCAAATTTTCTTGGTATTCTTCAAATTTTCTGGGTTTTGTCTTAAAAACTCTGAATTGGTTTTATACCTTGAAATTTGTGCTAGGGTTTCGATTTTTGCCTTAAAATTTGTCCTGCAGAACTTATTTTGTTTCAGTGCAATGTTTTTTCTGTGCCTTCACCAGTTTGACTTCAGGGTATGTAATGGCATCTCTAAAAAATATAATGCTCAAAAGCATCCAAAAGTTCAATGGGAAGAATTACAACAACTGGAATCAGCGCATGATTACAATCTTTGAATATTGTTGCCTCGATCAAGTCATTTTGGGGAACTCAACTCATCCCACTGTAGCCGGAAAGGACCAGGACAAATGGGATGAATGCAACTGGGAAGCCGTCATGCTCATCAAACTCTTAGTCACAGATGAGCAGCTACCTCAGGTACCGTCTAGCAAAACTGCTTTGGAAATCTTGGATCATTTGAAGGCCCTTCATGAAACCTCCAACAAGAGCAAAGCGTTCTTTCTCAAGAACATGCTTTTTTCCATCATGATGGATGAGAAAGTATCCTTACAAGAGCATCTAACAAAAGATTAAGGATATTCGTGATCAGTTGGAGGCAATTGGTCGAACAATGGAGGAAGAGGACATGGTCGTCATTACTTTGAAGAGTTTACCAAAATCTTATGAGCATTTCATTGAAACGCTCAATATTACTTCAACAAATGTTGATTTGAAGTTTCCAAACTTGTATAACAAGCTTCTACAACAAGATCGTTGGAGACAACAGTTTGGAAGCAGTACCAGTTCCACCTCCACAAAACAAGCATTCTTTGCAAAATCTTTTGCTACGAACAAAGGGAAGGCTCAATATTCTCAGCCGAAAGGCTCTAGTTCTTCTCAAGACAGCAAGAAGAAGAAGAATGTTCAATGCAATTATTGCCATAAATATGGTCACATGAAGGCTGACTGTCAAATTCAGTTGGCTTCTGAACAAAAGAAGTAGCAAGGATTCAACAAAAGGAAAATTTTGCAGAGCACACTAAGTAGAAAGAATCCGCATTCTATGCTTTTATGGCCAAGAGAACAGCATATCTAGTACAATCTTCTGCTTGGTATATTGATTTCGGGGCTTCGTGGCATTTTACTCATCGTCGAGATTGGTTCACAAAATTCGAATCATTCTCTGCTTCTGTCATTTTTGGAGGAGACGACGAGTACACAGTTGCCAGTAAGGGCAATGTCCAGATTCACTCAGGCGGAAGAAATTTAATCCTTCTTGATGTTTACTATGTTCCAGGCATGGAACATAATCTTCTCTCCATCAGCCAGATCATGAGGCATTCTCCCTAGTTGAATGTTGTTTTCAATTCCTCCACCTACAGCATTGTTGATAGGGAGACTTCTACTACAATCACTATGGGACACAATCACTATGGGACTCGAGGATCATGGTCTGTATAGACTTGTTGATTCTGGTGATTCTCAAGAGCATGCTCTGGCAGCCAGGAGTACTTCCATCAGCAAACTTTGGCATCAACATTATGGGCACTTGAATGTGCACTATCTCTCTCAACTGTCTTGAGGGGGTTTGGTTGATGGTCTACCTGAGATCCAAACTCAAAATCATGGAGTTTGTGGAGCCTGTCAAGCTGGGAAGCAGCATTGGACACCATTCTCGGATGGTGATTCTTGGCGATCCTCCAAGGTACTTCAATTGGTTCAGGCTAATCTATGTGGACCAATGAACACTCCATCTATTACTGGGTCCAGGTATTTTTTATTATTTGTTGATGATTTCAGTAGGAAAATGTGGGTGTATTTTTTGAAACATAAATTAGATGTGTTCGATTCATTTCAGCAATATAAGGCCTTAGTTGAGAAAGAATTAGGTTCTCAAATTGTCACTCTAAGGTCAGATAATGGGGGGGAGTTTTGTTCAGCAGACTTCTCTTCTTTTTGTGCTACACACAGCATTAAACGCCAACTCAACACACCATACACCCCTTAGCAAAATGGTGTTGTTGAACGTAGGAATCACACCATTACTGAAATGGCTTGTTCTATGATGGAGTTCATAAATGTCCCTAAGAAATACTAGGCTGAAGCAGTTTATACTGCAGTATACTTCCTAAATTGGTCACCTACATAGGCCGTTAAGAAGATGACTCCAGAAGAAGCCTAGTCAGGACGTAAGCCTAAGGTGGGCCATCTGAAAGTCTTTGGTTCTACAGCTCGTGTCTGGATTCCAAACGCCAAGCATGCCAAGCTGGACTCCAAGAGCCCAAAACTTATGTTTACTGGTTATAGCAACAATCACAAGGCATACAGGTTGATTGTTGTGGAAACAGATCGTCTCATATTCAGTCGTGATGTTGTGATTGATGAGACTATTGGTCCATTTCTTCCTACTACCAATCCTGAGGATCAGCTTGTGAAGGCTTCTGATGAGAGTGTTCGTCTTTCTCTTGGTTCCCCTGATGGAAGAGCTTTAGAGCATTCTGACTCTGAAGATGAGGAGTCTACCAGTCATGATCTAGCACCACTTGATTTTCCTCAAGACTCACATCTAGATGACTTTGCTCCAAAAATCCCAGGAGATGTTGTTTCTGCTATTCCAGATGTTGGTACTTCTACTCTCCGGCCTAAGTGGTGGGTCAAGACTATCGGAGATCTTCATGATGATGAACTCATCGAGGGCAGATCAACTCGCAAAAAGAGCAAGCAGCAACACATAGTAAATTTTTCTCTTATGGCCAACATCCACAGCATCTATGAGCCTCAGACATATTTAGAGGCAAAAGGCTATGGAGGCAGAATACCATAGTCTTCTGAAGAATGACACCTGGGTACTTTCTGACCTTCCTCCTGGGAAGAAACCTATCAGCTGCAAATGGGTTTATAAGGTCAAGTATCATGCAGATGGTACTTTGGATAAATACAAGGCCAGATTAGTTGCTCAGGGATTCACACAGCAGGAGGGCATTACCTATGAGGAGACTTTTGCTCCCACTGCCAAGATGAGCACAATTCGTCTTCTTCTCACCATTGCAGCCCAGTTTGGATGGACGATTCATCAAATGGATGTCAAAAGTGCCTTCCTCAATGGTGAGTTGTAGGAAGAAGTCTACATGACGCAGCCTCTTGGTTTCAAGGTTGTTGGCAAAGAGCATCAGGTCTATTGGCTTGTGAAAGCACTTTATGGATTAAAACAGGCTCCTCGGGCATCGTACATCAAGATTGATCAGTACTTGGTTGATCATGATTTTCAACGCAGTCCTTCTGACTCTAATCTATATGTCAAGCCCTCTGGTGATGATATTTTGTTTCTTATTATCTATGTTGATGACTTGATCATTACTGGCAGTTCAGCATATTTGATTGCAGCAATCAAACAGGATTTGTGCCAGGCTTTTGACATGACAAATTTGGGCCTTCTCCATTATTGTTTGGGTATTGAGGTTTGCCAGATCGTTGGTAGCATTTTTATCTCTCAGTCTAAATATGCCAAAAGTCTGCTTGACAAATTTCAAATGCAAGATTGCAAATTTGCCTCCACACCTATGGAGAAGGGGCTGAAGTTATCAACCAAATCTGATTCACCTGCAGTAAATAAGACAGGATTCAGGCAACTAGTGGGTAGTCTCACTGCCACTAGACCTAATATCAGTTTGGTCGTGAGCTACATTTCTCGCTTCATGACAGCTCCAAAAGTTGATCATTGGGTTGCAACGAAGTGAGTGCTGAGATATGTTAAAGGCATTTCAGATTATGGCATTTTATATGGCAGATACAAGGATCCAATGTTGATTGGTTATACAGACTCCGATTAGGCAGGTTCAGTGGATGACAAAAAATCTACTTATGGGTATGTATTCAGTTTGGGTACAGGTGTTGTAACATGGACCAGCAAGAAGCAGCAGGCAGTGGCTTTTTCCTCGACTGAAGTTGAATATCGAGGAACAGTTAAGGCAGCATGTGAGGCAGTTTGGCTCCGCAAGATGCTTTCTGACATGCACATGTCACAAGCAGGACCTTCTCCCTTGTACACTGGTAATCAAAGGTTGCTCAAACTGGCCAAAAATTCAGTCTTCCATGAACGTACCAAGCATGTTGAGCTTCATTGTCACTACATCCGCAAGCTGGTAGAAGACAAATCAGTTCAACTGCAGTATGTTCTGATAGCGGATCAAACTGCCGATATTCTCACCAAGTCTCTGAGCCCGGATAAGTTTGTCAAATTCAAGGGGCAACTTGGTGTTGTTGACAGATTGACCATTAAGGGAGGGTGTTAGAATAATATATCTCTGTATAGTTAATGGTCAATATTAGATGTAATTAGTTAGTTGACATCTTAAATGTCTTCTGTAGTGAGAAGGTAGAGGTTGGTAGACACCTTAAATGTCTACAGTTGTAGTTAGCTGAAATAGCTAGACTCATTAATGTTTTCAGTGCTATGCCACTGCTATAAATTGTAATCCTTTCTTTTTGTTAATACAAGCAAGTAGCAATTACCAGTTCACTTCATAAACATATCCTTGCATCACTTTCTTGTTCATCGGAAGTGGTTGCAATAGAAATAGAATTTTCTGCTTTGTATAATGAAAAGTGAGTCATACTTAACTGCAAACAAAAATCATCAGCTTCTCTTGTCTTGTCTTCAGCATACTTGAAAGTCAAATCTTTGTCCATAAGCAATTGCAAATAATCTGATTTCATCATTTGCAATGCTTCTTTGATAGAGTACAAGTGGGTATGAGTGACTCCACTTGCAACTCCCTTTTGCCTCTCCTCAATTTGAGTTTTCCAAATGAGATCTTCAACGTATCTATGAATATCATCTTCACTTGTTAACACTTGCACCACTTTCTAATCTATAACCACAAGTTGGTTTTTCAAATAATGTGATACTAAAGGCCTCTAATCAAACTCATTGACATGACTTGGGCTATCTAACAATGAGTTTTCAGTTTTGTTTTCATTTGCAAGAACCATATAATCATCAAAATCAGTTTTTTCACTAGATGATGCCTTGCAATCCTCAAACAAAAATGATGGGACAGCATTATGACCAAGCATACCATCCTCAAAAGTATTTGTCTCCTGTCCACAAGGCTTATCAAAAACGATCTCTACATCACCAACATAGAGACTTGTGCACCTTCACTTGTAGATGCAATAAATGGTTCTTTTTCATTAAAACCCATTGTATCATTCTGTTGGACACAAAATATGTGAGTCATCATTTTTATTATTTGACCATACTTCCATAGTTGTTGATTTAGTGTGCACTCCAAATCAGTAGATTTCAACACTATTATGAAAATCAATGTACTCCACTTCACTAATAGAAGCACCCGAAGAACTAGCTTCATTCTATTTTTTGAATGCATAATAGCCACCATTAACTTCCATTTTCGTAATTGTTTGTTCCTCCTCTAGCCTCTTCACCTTTTGTAAGAATCCAGGTGATTCTCAACCCCGAAACCCTGACTGAAGATCACTGATTTTGTTTGTTTTGTTTTTTGTGGATTTTGTGCAATAAGGGTTTTTGCGATTTTTGAAAGAAATGCTTGAAAAAATATATAATAGATTCCAGATTGCAATTCTGAAGTAAATCAACTCTTAAACTGATGCCAAATGACTTTATTTATCTTGCAGATTGATTACAATAATAGCTCTATGATCTACTAGTAAAAAGGCAAACATGCATGGTAAAAAGCAGCTGATTTATGGATCAAATACCTGGTTTTTAATGCAGCGATCTGATAACCAGCTGTAGCATTCAACGTGCATAAAAGACAAGGATATCCAGCTCCAAATTGATCACAGATGCATCCAAGGATTGTGCGACCCCAATGGAAGTGAATATTCAACAAAAAGCAAGGCTCTTCAAGCTTTAAATCCACACGCCTTCTAGCTGAAACAGTACGGCTATGGCAGCAAGCAAATAGGCCGTACGGCTAAGAAAAGAGATGCCAAAATATTGGAAACACAAGATATAAATCGATTCCTGGCCTTGATTAATTTTTCTTCTCAAACCCTTCCTGATTTTTCCTCTATAAGCACAAAGGTACTGTAGCATTATTGTTCATGCGCACTGTAGCGTTACTGTTCATGTGCACTATAGCGGTACTGTAGCAAATCAGCACTGTAGCAAATCAGCAAACCCTTACAAACTGCTCAAGAAACTTGAATAAAACTTCTCAAATATGCTCTGTAATGACTCCTGTGTGAAGCCACTCAATTGACAATCTTCAACTGGTATTTCACAGTCTTAGTATGTCAGATCTTGAAGAGGGAACGTTCCTCAAAACCTGTTGATCTGCAGAAACCCTAGTTTCTCAAACCCCAATGCTCTCAGAGAGAAAAGTTAACAAATTCGAATAATTAATCACATAAGTTCGATTTGCTCTTTGAAAGAATATATAGCTGTTATCCTAAATTTTTAACTCGTTTTAAAAATTTGGGTAACCAATCAAAATTTTCATAAAACTTGAGATTTTTCTTCTCCAAGGCACGCATTACGAGGTGCAAAGAGTGGCAAATCTCTATTTTAGGTTGATTAACCTTTGGGCTACTCTTTTTCCCTCTTACGTTTCCGTTTTCGTCAATTTCTGAGTTGTTTTTAATGTCTTTGGCTAATTTCGGGTTTTTGGAGCAACTCAGCAAATAGGGAAATTTTAACTTGGAAGCAAAATTGCTAAAGTGATTCAAAAACCCGAAATTGCTTAAGTGACTTAAAAAGTCCGATTTTTTTTTAAGTCTTTATATTTTTGTCAAAAAGCAAAATTGTCAAGTCATCTAAAAAGTCCGATTTCCTTTAAATGAAATAGCATGTTATGACTCCTTGGAAACCCGATTTCATGTTTTTGATGACATTTTGCATTGCAAAAGCTTCTGAAAAGTCCGACATCCTTCAGATTCGAGTTAGTAAAATTCTTCTTTGCTTTTGCTACCCCATTTCATGGAGATTTTGTCAACTCTCATGCTTGAAAATCTGATTTTCCTTTGTAAATAGCCGGGTTTCTGTCTTCTTCTCATCGCGTTTAGGGTTTGCTTCATCATTGTTTTCAGTTCCAACTTACTTCAGTCTTGCAGATTCTTGTTCAATGACGGATGAACCAACTTCTCTAGCAGGCAAAAAGATGAAATATAAGTTTGATAAATATCAGAATGAGATTTCTCCATCTCACGTCGTTTCAAATATCGACGAGATCAAAGACACAGAAATCGGGCATGTTGATATGTCTGAATTTCTTGACAGAGCTGAGAAATCTACTTCTTCTGATATGCAAAAATTGCTGAGGAGTCATATTCATCTGGTGTCTTCTTTTCCTGTTGCTGCCCTTGAACCAGAATTCGTCCTTGCATGTGCAGCGCACTTTGATAGACAATCCAGAACAATCAAGGATGATGATGGCAACGTAATTATCAGACTTGATGCTGAAACGATCAATAGAGTTTTCAGAGTACCTGATGCAACTACTTATTCAGAGATTTCATTGAAGAGTGCTCACAGACATTTTGAGCAGAAAAAGAGTGATTGTATTAAACACATCAACTCTAAATGGCTTCTTAAATCACGACCTTGTGTGACCCGTATGCCCAAGTTGTATCGGTCTGATTTTATAGAAGAAATTAATGATATGATCACTCTTCTGAGCAGAATTGCAGGGTTGAAAGTTTCTAATGTGTTTGAAAACTGGATGTATAAGTTCATGGTTGTTACTAGAAAAGCACATCATCCAATTTTCTGGGGAGAAATAATTAGTGACTGTTTGTGTGAACAGCTTGCACAGGTTCCTACCACCCTTACCTTCTATATGAATTCATATTTGGTTTATATAGCGGCTTCCTTGAGGCATTTTCCAGGCCTATCTCCTGAAGGTGACAGATCCTTGGTGCCTGTATGGAAATATTATGATCAGCTGACTTTTATTCCAAGTCGAGCGCATTAAAGAAGGGTACAAGATGCCTTCTTTGGTTATTTTATGTGTTTGTTTGACAAAGAATTGGTAAATAACAGGGTATCTGATGCAGCTTGGAATAAGGTAAATCAATATGGCTGCTTGTTTCTTCAATTTCCTACATTCACTTATATGAGAGTTGGATGCTTTGAAGACCAACCTTATATGCTCCCAAGATATCCAACTGATAAGATCATTCTGATGGAGCTGGGAAGGCAGTTAATGGCAGTTCATTCACGTCAAGCTACACAACACAAGTCTGGAATTGGTATTTCTTCACATAATCCATTGGTAATCGGCAGGTACTCTCTGACAACTTCTTCAAGAGCCAAAGCAATGGAGACTGAACTTCAGGAGATAACATTGAAGAGATTCCAAGCTAGAGTGGATTTTGATTACAGAAGGATGAAGGATAAAATAAAAAGAGCCTTCACTCATGTTCACCGCATTGAAGACATTTGGGCAGACCTCCGGACAGAAAAAGATATATATAAAATGGATTATTGCAGGCTAACTTTGGAACAAATTATTGACCTGAATCTGACTTTAATTCCAGAGGGAGTAATTGATGATAGGCAGATTTTGGATCCTGAGTACGAAGAACAAGGAGTTGCTAATGCTCCCATTCCTGCAATTCAGTGGTCTCAAAAGGAATCCGTCTCTATCTTTGATAGATTTCAATCAGTTTTGGCGAACACCAACTCTTGGCTCAAAAGTATAGGTGTCAAGACTATCAAAATCAAAGTTAGAGCTGAAGATGACCCAGCTGGTCCCAGAGGATTGAAATCAGAAATTAGAGAACAATCAAAAGAAGGAGCTTCCTCTTCAAGTACCAGAATCAAGCTGAAAGTAAGCAGAGCTCCAGAACAACCATTGGATAGGGAAACACTAAAGGGTAAGGAAGTCAATGAAATGCAGATTCAGGTATTAGATCAGCAAGAAGAAGACGAGGTTCTTGAGACCTCTACCATTCTAAGTGAGATAACTCCTCACGTTGAAGCTCCAATACCAGAATCAGCCATATCTCCTATGTCCCCTATCGACAGTGATGTTGATTCCTTTTCCACCGTTTTTGTTCCTTCTATTCCACCACAAGAGACTTGTCATCAGTCTTCATCTATAATGAATACTCCCATGATGAACTTGCCTAGTAACTTCAAGAGTATTTTTGACATAAATCCAATCTTTTCAGCCATGTCAGAAACAACTCTTCCAGAAATTGATACCTCTGTAACAAGCTTTGATTGTTTCATGGCCAATCCTAGTTGTAATTTGTCTTCTGCACAAAACATAGTTGCTGTACAAACCGAGGCACCTTCGAGAATTTCTGTTGTATCACAAAATGAGCCCATTTCTACAGAGACTGCAGTTGCTATTTCAGATGTGACAACTTTGGATCTTCCTCCATGGTTGAATTCAATTGCTCCCAAAAGAAAGAAACAAGCAGTGTCTCCTGATATTTTTGATTTCCAAAAATTGAAGAAATCAAAACCAGTGATTACCAAGAAAGCTAAAAAAAGTCTCACAAGTTTTTGTTGACAGCAACATAATGAAATATGCTGAGATTGCAGAGCCTCTAGTTGATAAACCACATGAAGAGATGCAGGTATCTGATTACAGGTTCACAAGAGTCGAATTGGGCAAGCAGACTCATGCCAATATGATGCAGGATGCTCAGAGTTCAGTGACAATTTTAACACAAAGCTATAATGAACTCTTAGCTAAAAAGGAAAAACTCAAAGAAGACAATGCTCAGCTGATTTCAGTCATTCAAAGGATTACAGGATCATCAGAGGCAGTTAATTCTCTATCTACAACTCCTCCAAATGAATCAGTTAGACAATTAGAAAGAATTGCACAAAAGGCCAAGGCAATTGATTCATGGATAACTCAGCTGATTGATCAAAGCATTCCAATGATTGAGAAGACGTTGCAAGTTCTCAAGAATGTCAGAATAGCAAAGATAAAGCTGAATCAGACTTTACAAGCCTTCAAGCAAAGTTTGGAAACGCTTGAGAAAGATTTAAAAATCTAGCATGAGATAGATCAAGTCAAGTTACAAATTCTATGCAGCAACTCGATCTTGCCAAATAGAGAGAAGTACATAGAATTTGAAGAACTTATGACAAATAGATCATTAGTCATTCAAGATCTTATCAAAGATATCCAGGCCACTTTAGAAATGAATGATGAAGTTCAGCAGGATATTCTTTCAAGTTTTGAGAAGATCTCTTGTACAGTTTTGAATCAAGAAGATGAATTACTCAAAGCTGATTCAGTTACTTCAGAAATGGCAGCCAATCTTCGTCAACAAATGGAATCACAGCAATTTTCTATAGATTCAATTCAAAAGCTTGTCAATCATCAGACAATCCTTGAGAAAATGCAAACTACTTATGAGGAGCATAGACTAGCAACAATCAGATACTTTGATGTAATTTTGAAGACAGTTGCAGTGTCCAAGAACACGTTGGGTCCAGATCCGAATGAGTTGCAGACCATCATCAGCAAATTCTTATCTTTCAAAGATAGGAATGAAACAGATTAAAATTTTAGATTGTTTTATGTAATTTTACTTTCGACAAAATATATGTAAAAACAAATTTTGCAATTGCAAGTGTTCTTTCCTTGCAGTTTTTGAAAATGTAATTACATGTAAAATCTTACAAGACAAATCACAATTTGGATTGTAATTTTGAATAAGTCAATCGCAATTAGTTATCGGTTGAGAGATTTTCTCAAGTTTGTTGAGATCCTCCCACCTTTTTCTCCAGACCTTCCTCCTATAAATACTTGAGGGGTCTATTGTAATTTTTTATCTTTTTAGCAAGCAAGAAAACTCTGCAGAATTTTGTACTCATAAAGTCTTTGAGCTTTATAGTGGAATATTGTGAATTTTCAAGTAATATCAAGAAGCTGGAATTTCAGACTTTGAGCTGAATCCTTGTTTTATTATTTTGTGATTACTTGAGAATTGTTGAAGATTGCTGAAGAGAGATTCGATTTAAATATCTGCAGACTTTGTGCTGTAAATGTGAGAATTGAATTCATAATTAGTGTTAGAAATTGAGAATAATTGCAAGTCTTTGTGCTAGTATTAACTCTAATCTAGAATAGTTAATAGATAGTTCATAGTTACAGATTTTACGCTGTTTTATGTTGTATATTTCCATAAAGTGATCGTTCTGAAAAAAGGTTGATAGGATTTCATTCTTCAAGACTTTGTGCTTATTGAATTGTTTTCCCGTCCCGGAGGAAATAACGGAAGTCTTTGCGCTTTCAGGAAACTTTATCTCCTCTTTCTTTATTCCATTGCATAGTTACCGTACTAAAGTTTTATCAACGTATATTGTTTCTTTTCTTTGAAGAAAAGAGAATATAATCTTTCCTGAAATAAGAGGAACGATTGTTGTCCTATCCATTTAGTTTTATTTAGTTAAAGGGGGAGCCTTCCCTTAATTAGGAGAGTTCAAACTCACGTGCTGTGGTTGAAATCTCAATTTTGTACGCTTTCACGAGAATACAAAATTCCCAACCAACAGTTTTTGGCGACTCCGCTGGGGATACGAACGCATTTGAAAGTCTCTTACTTTCTTTTGAAGTCCAGTATTCTTAATTTGTTTACTTGTTTCCGTTTTAGCTTCTACACTGGAAGGAATCCGTTATTACGTTCGTCGAAAGAAGGGACAAAGTTCTCAAGAAATATCTCCAGGTGAACAAGCTAGGTTTGAGTTGCTCACTAGTATATCTTCCCTTGCACGAACTACTAGCTTCCCTCCGTCTAAGAAGAAAAAGCCCATCCCAAGTGAACTTTCAGCCTTTTTCCTCAAGCCTTTGATTTCAGTTGTTCCTACTATTCAACCAATGGCTCAAGGTCCATGGGGAGCAGCTTTTGTTCCACAAGGCTCACGCAAAAATCTGCCCAAGTTTTATGGAGATGGTAAGCAGCACCCCGATGAGCATATCAAAGCTTTTTCAATGGCTTGTGGTGTTCTAGGAGTAGAACATCAAGATGTTGCTGTACGTTTGTTTGTGGAAACTCTACAAGGAATTGCAGCTGACTGGTTTTACAATTTGAGAGCTGGTGATATCACTAGTTGGGATACCCTCAAGACTAAATTTGAAGAACGTTTCAAGCCCGCCGAAGATGAACATGCATTGCTGGCTCAGTTGACTCAAATGAAGAAGGATACACATGAGAATATGCGTGAATTCATTGCAAAGTTTAATAAACTTGCAAATAGAATTCCTACTGATTCTCAGCCCACTCCTGCAAATCTCAAGTGTTTCTTCATCAACACTCAGCTGCCAGAAGTCAGTTTTCTATTGAGAAGGGCAACTCCAACAACTTTGGCTCATGCTCAAGTCCTCGCTACAGAAATTGAAGATGATTTGATCTTGGCTGGGAAAATCCGGAAGGATCCTAATCGATTCAAAGGAAGTTCCATGTCTGAGTCTTCTACTTCAACTTCTACTGATCCTATGGTACAGAAGCTAGCTAATGAACTTCTTGCCTTGAAGAAGCAGGTTTCACAAGCTTCTTTTGCTGCTCCATACAAGGATATTCCTAGGAGGACATATCCAAATTCTGCTTCTAACTATGCTGCCAGAAATTAGACTAAATTGCCTCCTCCTGAGAGGCTTGCACTTGAAGCACCTCCAAAGAATACAACTGTTGGTTATTATGAAATAGATCGAGAAGAACTATCTTCCAATGATTTCCAAGCGGAAGATGAAGCTGTCTTTAATCAAGAAGATGAAGAGGCAGCTGGCGAATCCACAATACGATACATGCATTATGATGTTTCAGCTGAAACTGAAAATGTTGAGAGTCAAGCATATGCTGTTATCACAAGGTCCCAGACTCGGTTGGCTCAAAAGGATGAAGAAGCAAAGGTGAAAAACAACGTTCAGTTGCCGGTGACCATTGCTAAGAAGGGAATGCCATTGCCTACCTTGACCAAGGATTCTTCAAAAAATCAAGTAAGCAATTCTCCTTCTGTTCTTTCTAGTGAGCCTAAGACTAATGTATCTAATCCTAAAGTACTAGCTGAGAATATATCATCTACGTCTCTAGCAAATTCTTTCCAAGCTTTTGATATTATTGACCATGCTAGGAAGACTAAGATCCAGATGTCTGAGGTTGAGTATCTTCAAGCTAATCTTGATCAGCTTGAGAGATTGGTTAAATTTGTTAAAAGTAGTGAAACTCGTCCTGTTTCAAACAGTCCTATTATCCAAGAACCCAAGAATCTGCCCAATAATTTGGTTATCATCCCGTCCTCAGTTCCAGGAAAGATAGATCCTTTCTATATTTCCTTGCTCATTAATGGTTTCAAATTAAGCAATTGTATTATAGATTCTGGTGCTTCAGATAATGTCATGCCAATCAAAGTGGCTGATTGTCTTGGATTAACTCTTACCAAAACCTTTGGTAATTGTTATTCTATGGATAACAAACAAGTGCCTCTTGTCGGGCAAATCAAAGATGCACAATTCGCCTTTGCATCCTTTCCTGAGAAAAAGATAAAGATGACTGTTCTTGTTGCAGACGTCCCAGCTTCTTATGGAATGCTCCTTGGACGTAATTTCTGTAAAGATGCAGGAGGCGAGCTCAACATGGATATGACAGAGGCCAGAATTCCTGTAAAAGGTGTTGTGCAAAAACTTGTTCCTGAAAGAGAAACCAAGTATACAATGGAGAAATCTGATGACCCTCATGCTCAGATTCTTTTTGAATCAGCTGGTTTTGGGAACTACTATCTCCATATTGATGAGATTTCTGAGTTTGCTGAAGATTGGTGTTCTGCTGATTCTTCAACTCTTTCAGTAAATGAAGAAAGTTCTAATAATGGAGAGGATTCAACACTAGCTGAATATCCCCTTGATCGTATGATAGAAGATGCTGAATCTTCTACTACAGAAAAAGATATTGAACTTCTTCCTCAAGATGAAGAAAATCAGTCTTCACCCATGGAAGATGAGAACACTCTTTCTTCTACTTTTGAAGTAGGAGAATCCAGCAGTCTTTATATTAATGATGATTCTAATGATGTTTGGATTCTCGAGTTTGACGGCAGTTGTGCTACTAATGGATCGGAGCTGGTGTGGTTCTGATTTCTCCTAAAGGTCAAATCTTTCCATATTCTTTCAAATTGCAGTTTGCAAATACTAATAACACTGCAGAGTATGAAGCTCTCTTACTAGGTATGAGTGTTGCACTTCAGAGAGGAATTAAAAATTTGCACGCTCAAGGAGATGCAGAGTTGATAATTTGTCAAGTAAGGAATATTTATCAGACAAAGAATGATAGACTCTGACATTACCGTAACTTGGTATGGGAGAACATTCAAGATTTTGATGCTTTCAGCATCTCAGTTGTTCCTAGAGAATTCAATGACAGAGCGGATTCTCTTGCTGTTTCAGCAACTCTCCTTATTGCTCATCTTGATTTTAATCAAGATAAATATATTGTTGAAATAATCTGCAGGCCTAGTGTTCCAGATAATTGGGACCATTGGCAGATTTTCAATGATGATAAACAGATTATTAACTTTTTACAAGTTGATGATGGTTTTAATAATCTGTATTTTGAAGGTAGCAATTCTTCTTCTTCTTCAGATTCTATGTCAGATTCTTGGTCCGAATCAAATGGAGAAATTCTGCAGTTAAAGGGGAATAAGATTCCCAAGGGACTGGTGTCTCTGGAAAAGCTTTTTGACAAGCATGACCGATATATCAAAAAGCAGCAACAAGTGAATTCAGATTCTCCTACGGGGTATGACAAGTACAATATTGGGTCTGAAGAAGATCCCAAAATGGTTAACATTGGTAATAGTTGTACTCCAGAAGAGAGAAATCAGATTATTCAATTGTTACAACAGTACAGAGATGTGCTAGCTTATTCATATGATGATCTGAAATCTTTTCAATCAGGAGAAGTTCAGCATGAAATCCCTTTGAAGAGTGATGCAACTCCTTTCAAACAAAAGCAACACCAGTATAATCCCAAAATTTCTGGCACTATCTATTCAGAAATTCAGAAGATGCTAGACGCACAAATTATTTTTCCCATTCATCATTCGACTTGGGTAGCCAATATAGTTCCAGTACGCAAGAAGAATGGAGAAATTTGTATTTGTGTGGATTTTCGGAATCTCAATCAGCAGTCATTAAAGGATAATTACCCTTTGCCTATAATGGATCAAGTGCTCTAGACAGTGACAGGTTCTCAAATGATGTCTATGTTAGACGGATTTTCAGGCTACAACCAGATTGAGGTAAGTGAAGCAGACAGACATAAAACTGCTTTTACTACTCCATGGGGTACTTTTGCATATCGTAGAATGCCTTTTGGATTAATAAATGCAGGGGCAACCTTTCAAAGAGCAATGGATTTAGCTTTTCGTGGTATCTTAGGAAGGTATATTGTGGTGTATTTGGATGATCTCACCGTCTTCTCAAAAGATCGTGAGAATCATTTATTTCATTTACAAGATGTGCTGGAAAGGTGCCGCAAACATGGTGTTTCTCTTAATCCTAAGAAGTCTATCTTTGGGGTTACTGAGGGTAAACTTCTGGGACATGTTGTATCAAACGAAGGAATCAAGATTGATCCTGAAAGAGTAAAATCTATTCAAAATCTGCCTCTGCCATCTAGTAAAACAGCTGTTCATTCTTTCTTTGGCAAGGTGAATTTCTTAAGGAGATTTGTCCCAGATTTTGCTGAGAGAACACGTCACATCATTGATATGATGAAAGGGAAAGCTGTTTTTCGTTGGAATGATGAAGGTAAAGCCGCTTTTGCTGAAATCAAAGATGCAATTGCTCACGCCCCAGTGCTGGTTAGTCCAGATTACACTAAGGATTTCATCATGTACAGTTATGCTTCAGAGCATACCATGTCTGCTATTTTGATGCAGCAAAATTCAGAAGGAATTGAGTCTCCCATTGCCTTCATGAGTTGTCCTTTAAAGCTTCATGAACTCAAATATTCTACAGTTGAAAAGAACGCTTTTGCTGTTGTAAAGGCAGTCAAGTATTTCAGGTTCTACATTCTCAATTCTCATATGATAGTGTTAGTTCCGAATATAGCTGTTAAATCCATTTTGACACAGCAAGATTTTGGTACAAAAAGAGGAAATTGGGTGGCTAAAATCCAAGAGTATGATTTAGAAATTAAACCTACCAAGCTTGTTCGTGGCAGAGGTTTATGTCAGCTGATGGCTGAAAGCACTGCAGAGGAAAGTGAAGAGGAAACTTATGAAGATCTTCCTAAAATGTTGTTTGTCAGCACTACTGATGAGTGGTATTCAAATATTGCCTCTTTTCTGACTTATGGTGAATGCCCAGCTCATCTCTCTTTCAAAGAAAAGAGGAATTTGAAACTCAAGGCTGCAAATTTTATTCTTTGGGATAATGGTTTGTACAAAAGGACTCTTGATGGTAACTTTCAGCGTTGTGTTGATAAAGCACAGCAAGACAGATTACTTGAATCTTTTCACAATTTGGCATGTGGTGGCCATTTTTCTCCATCAATAACTGCTCACAAGATCTTGAGAGCCAGGTATTATTGGCCTACGCTTTTTCAAGATACATATAAATGGGTACGTAAATGTACACAATGTCAGCAATTTGTTGGTAAGCAAACAATGATGGCGCAGCCATTAAAACCAGTTGTGATAGAAGAGCCTTTTAGGCAGTGGGGAATCAACTTCATTGGCGTTATTAACCCTCATTCAAGTGCTGGACATACCTTTGTTCTTGCTGCAACAGATTATTTCACCAAGTGGGTAGAGGCTATTCCTGTGAAACATGCTACTTCTGAGGTAGTGTGTAGATTTTTGAAAGAAAACATCATATCAAGATTTGGTGTTCCTTATAAGGTGGTGACAGACAATGCATCTTCTTTCTCATCTTATGAGGTAACTCAGTTCTGTTTTGATTATAGTATAATATTGGCCCATTCTTCAGATTATTACCCGCAAGGTAATGGTCAAGCTGAATCAAGTAACAAAAATCTGATCACTATCATCCGAAAGCTTGTTGATGAGAATCAAAGATCATGGCATAAAGCGTTGTATGATGCTTTGTGGGCTGATCGCATTACACCCAAGCGAGCCATTGGCATGTCTCCATTTCAGTTGCTTTATGGAGTAAATGCAGAGATTCCTATTACATTGGAACTTCCAGCCCTCAAGTTGATCAAAGCTGTAGAAGATGCTACATTTGAAAGTTCTCTTGATAAGCGGCTAATGTTTCTCTCTCAATTAGAGGAACAAAGATCACAAGTAGTGGATCGTATCAACGACCATCAGAAGCAAGTTAAAGCTCTCTTTGACAAAAAAGCAAAGCAGAAGGTCTTTCAAGTTGGTGATCACGTCTTACTTTGGGATAAGAGGAGGGAACCAAAAGGAATGCATGGTAAATTTGATTCTCTTTGGCATGGTCCTTTTGTCATTCATCAAGCAATTGGAGAGAATAGCTTCTTGCTGGCGTATCGAGATGGCACTCCGTTCCCACTTCCTTACAGTGGGCAACATCTAAAACACTACTTTCAGTAGAGTTTTAGCTTAGTTCTTGTATATAAGGTTTGAGTCTTTTAGTTCTTTTAGTCTTTTAAATTTTTAAGTCTTTTTAATCTTTTGAGTCTTTCCTTTTTGTGTTTTGTTTAATGACTCCGTAGCCCAATGAATTATAAGGCACTTCTAGATTCTGGATTCTACTACCTTCGTCTTCAAAGGCAGTTCCCAAGTCGGAGCCAGCTGTTATCCTAAATTTTTAACTTGTTTTAAAAATTTGGGTAACCAATCAAAATTTTCATAAAACTTGAGATTTTTCTTCTCCAAGGCACGCATTACGAGGTGCAAAGAGTGGCAAATCTCTGTTTTAGGTTGATTAACCTTTGGGCTACTCTTTTTCCCCTTTACGTTTCCGTTTTCGTCAATTTCTGAGTTGTTTTTAGTGTCTTTTTGGCTAATTTCGGGTTTTTGGAGCAACTCAGCAAATAGGGAAATTTTAACTTGGAAGCAAAATTGCTAAAGTGATTCAAAAACCCGAAATTGCTTAAGTGACTTAAAAAGTCCGATTTTTTTTAAGTCTTTATATTTTTGTCAAAAAGCAAAATTGTCAAGTCATCTAAAAAGTCCGATTTCCTTTAAATGAAATAGCATGTTATGACTCCTTGGAAACCCGATTTCATGTTTTTGATGACATTTTGCATTGCAAAAGCTTCTGAAAAGTCCGACATCCTTCAGATTCGAGTTAGTAAAATTCTTCTTTGCTTTTGCTACCCCATTTCATGGAGATTTTGTCAACTCTCATGCTTGAAAATCTGATTTTCCTTTGTAAATAGCCGGGTTTCTGTCTTCTTCTCATCGCGTTTAGGGTTTGCTTCATCATTGTTTTCAGTTCCAACTTACTTCAGTCTTGCAGATTCTTGTTCAATGACGGATGAACCAACTTCTCTAGCAGGCAAAAAGATGAAATATAAGTTTGATAAATATCAGAATGAGATTTCTCCATCTCACGTCGTTTCAAATATCGACGAGATCAAAGACACAGAAATCGGGCATGTTGATATGTCTGAATTTCTTGACAGAGCTGAGAAATCTACTTCTTCTGATATGCAAAAATTGCTGAGGAGTCATATTCATCTGGTGTCTTCTTTTCCTGTTGCTGCCCTTGAACCAGAATTCGTCCTTGCATGTGCAGCGCACTTTGATAGACAATCCAGAACAATCAAGGATGATGATGGCAACGTAATTATCAGACTTGATGCTGAAACGATCAATAGAGTTTTCAGAGTACCTGATGCAACTACTTATTCAGAGATTTCATTGAAGAGTGCTCACAGACATTTTGAGCAGAAAAAGAGTGATTGTATTAAACACATCAACTCTAAATGGCTTCTTAAATCACGACCTTGTGTGACCCGTATGCCCAAGTTGTATCGGTCTGATTTTATAGAAGAAATTAATGATATGATCACTCTTCTGAGCAGAATTGCAGGGTTGAAAGTTTCTAATGTGTTTGAAAACTGGATGTATAAGTTCATGGTTGTTACTAGAAAAGCACATCATCCAATTTTCTGGGGAGAAATAATTAGTGACTGTTTGTGTGAACAGCTTGCACAGGTTCCTACCACCCTTACCTTCTATATGAATTCATATTTGGTTTATATAGCGGCTTCCTTGAGGCATTTTCCAGGCCTATCTCCTGAAGGTGACAGATCCTTGGTGCCTGTATGGAAATATTACGATCAACTGGCTTTTATTCCAAGTCGAGCACATTATAGAAGGGTACAAGATGCCTTCTTTGGTTATTTTATGTGTTTGTTTGACAAAGAATTGGTAAATAACAGGGTATCTGATGCAGCTTGGAATAAGGTAAATCAATATGGCTGCTTGTTTCTTCAATTTCCTACATTCACTTATATGAGAGTTGGATGCTTTGAAGACCAACCTTATATGCTTCCAAGATATCCAACCGATAAGATCATTCTGATGGAACTGGGAAGGCAGTTAATGGCAGTTCATTCACGTCAAGCTACACAACACAAGTCTGGAATTGGTATTTCTTCACATAATCCATTGGTAATCGGCAGGTACTCTCTAACAACTTCTTCAAGAGCCAAAGCAATTGAGACTGAACTTCAGGAGATAACATTGAAGAGATTCCAAGCTAGAGTGGATTTTGATTACAGAAGGATGAAGGATAAAATAAAAAGAGCCTTCACTCATGTTCACCGCATTGAAGACATTTGGGCAGACCTCCGGACAGAAAAAGATATATATAAAATGGATTATTGCAGGCTAACTTTGGAACAAATTATTGACCTGAATCTGACTTTAATTCCAGAGGGAGTAATTGATGATAGGCAGATTTTGGATCCTGAGTACGAAGAACAAGGAGTTGCTAATGCTTCCATTCCTGCAATTCAGTGGTCTCAAAAGGAATCCGTCTCTATCTTTGATAGATTTCAATCAGTTTTGGCGAACACCAACTCTTGGCTCAAAAGTATAGGTGTCAAGACTATCAAAATCAAAGTTAGAGCTGAAGATGACCCAACTGGTCCCAGAGGATTGAAATCAGAAATTAGAGAACAATCAAAAGAAGGAGCTTCCTCTTCAAGTACCAGAATCAAGCTGAAAGTAAGCAGAGCTCCAGAACAACCATTGGATAGGGAAACACTAAAGGGTAAGGAAGTCAATGAAATGCAGATTCAGGTATTAGATCAGCAAGAAGAAGACGAGGTTCTTGAGACCTCTACCATTCTAAGTGAGATAACTCCTCACGTTGAAGCTCCAATACCAGAATCAGCTATATCTCCTATGTCCCCTATCGACAGTGATGTTGATTCCTTTTCCACCGTTTTTGTTCCTTCTATTCCACCACAAGAGACTTGTCATCAGTCTTCATCTATAACGAATACTCCCATGATGAACTTGCCTAGTAACTTCAAGAGTATTTTTGACATAAATCCAATCTTTTCAGCCATGTCAGAAACAACTCTTCCAGAAATTGATACCTCTGTAACAAGCTTTGATTGTTTCATGGCCAATCCTAGTTGTAATTTGTCTTCTGCACAAAACATAGTTGCTGTACAAACCGAGGCACCTTCGAGAATTTCTGTTGTATCACAAAATGAGCCCATTTCTACAGAGACTACAGTTGCTATTTCAGATGTGACAACCTTGGATCTTCCTCCATGGTTGAATTCAATCGCTCCCAAAAGAAAGAAACAAGCAGTGTCTCCTGATATTTTTGATTTCCAAAAATTGAAGAAATCAAAACCAGTGATTACCAAGAAAGCTAAAAAAAGTCTCACAAGTTTTTGTTGACAGCAACATAATGAAATATGCTGAGATTGCAGAGCCTCTAGTTGATAAACCACATGAAGAGATGCAGGTATCTGATTACAGGTTCACAAGAGTCGAATTGGGCAAGCAGACTCATGCCAATATGATGCAGGATGCTCAGAGTTCAGTGACAATTCTGACACAAAGCTATAATGAACTCTTAGCTAAAAAGGAAAAGCTCAAAGAAGACAATACTCAGCTGGTTTCAGTCATTCAAAGGATTACAGGATCATCAGAGGCAGTTGATTCTCTATCTACAGCTCCTCCAAATGAATCAGTTAGACAATTAGAAAGAATTGCACAAAAGGCCAAGGCAATTGATTCATGGATAACTCAGCTGATTGATCAAAGCATTCCAATGATTGAGAAGACGTTGCAAGTTCTCAAGAATGTCAGAATAGCAAAGATAAAGCTGAATCAGACTTTACAAGCCTTCAAGCAAAGTTTGGAAACGCTTGAGAAAGATTTAAAAATCTGGCATGAGATAGATCAAGTCAAGTTACAAATTCTATGTAGTAACTCGATCTTTCCAAATAGAGAGAAGTACATAGAATTTGAAGAACTTATGACAAATATATCATTATTCATTCAAGATCTTATCAATGATATCCAGGCCACTTTAGAAATGAATGATGAAGTTCAGCAGGATATTCTTTCAAGTTTTGAGAAGATCTCTTGTACAGTTTTGAATCAAGAAGATGAATTACTCGAAGCTGATTCAGTTACTTCAGAAATGGCAGCCAATCTTCGTCAACAAACGGAATCACAGCAGTTTTCTATGGATTCAATTCAAAAGCTTGTCAATCATCAGACAATCCTTGAGAAAATGCAAACTACTTATGAGGAGCATAGACTAGCAACAATCAGATACTTTGATGTAATTTGAAGACAGTTGCAGTGGCCAAGAACACGTTGGGTCCAGATCCGAATGAGTTGCAGACCATCATCAGCAAATTCTTATCTTTCAAAGATAGGAATGAAACAGATTAAAATTTTAGATTGTTTTATGTAATTTTACTTTCGACAAAATATATGTAAAAACAAATTTTGCAATTGCAAGTGTTCTTTCCTTGCAGTTTTTGAAAATGTAATTACATGTAAAATCTTACAAGACAAATCACAATTTGGATTGTAATTTTGAATAAGTCAATCGCAATTAGTTATCGGTTGAGAGATTTTCTCAAGTTTGTTGAGATCCTCCCACCTTTTTCTCCAGACCTTCCTCCTATAAATACTTGAGGGGTCTATTGTAATCTTTTATCTTTTTAGCAAGCAAGAAAACTCTGCAGAATTTTGTACTCATAAAGTCTTTGAGCTTTATAGTGGAATATTGTGAATTTTCAAGTAATATCAAGAAGCTGGAATTTCAGACTTTGAGCTGAATCTTTGTTTTATTATTTTGTGATTAATTGAGAATTGTTGAAGATTGCTGAAGAGAGATTCGATTTAAATATCTGCAGACTTTGTGCTGTAAATGTGAGAATTGAATTCATAATTAGTGTTAGAAATTGAGAATAATTGCAAGTCTTTGTGCTAGTATTAACTCTCATCTAGAATAGTTAATAGATACTTCATAGTTACAGATTTTACGCTGTTTTATGTTGTATATTTCCATAAAGTGATCGTTCTGAAAAAAGGTTGATAGGATTTCATTCTTCAAGACTTTGTGCTTATTGAATTGTTTTTCCGTCCCGGAGGAAATAACGGAAGTCTTTCCGCTTTCAGGAAACTTTATCTCCTCTTTCTTTATTCCATTGCATAGTTACCCTACTAAAGTTTTATCAACGTATACTATTTCTTTTCTTTGAAGAAAAGAGAATATAATCTTTCCTGAAATAAGAGGAACGATTGCTATCCTATCCATTTAGTTTTATTTAGTTAAAGGGGGAGCCTTCCCTTAATTAGGAGAGTTCAAACTCACGTGTTGTGGTTGAAATCTCAATTTTGTACGCTTTCACGAGAATACAAAATTCCCAACCAACAATAGCTTCCTTCAATAATTCGACTTTTCTCATTAAATCCCTTAAATTGCATTTAATAATAAATATTCGCCCTTTTCAATACTTTGGCTAATATTTATTAAATGGCGTCCTTTTGATTTAATGAATTTTAAATTCATTATATATTAATTTTCCCCTCTTTCCTTATAAAGTATTAAAATACTTTATAATTTGCCATTTAAATATTAACTTTAATATTTCATTAAAATGACTTTATATTATAAAGTCAAATTAATTATTCCATCATTTATTATTAAACGCTTCTGATAACCCCCGTTTGCTCAACCAAACATCAAACCGGGTCGATACTGAGCTGACCAGCTAAACCAGGTGCCCTGCTCAAAATAGCAGCTTCCGCCTGCTGACTTACTATAAATAGTAAGTATCTGAAAAACCTCTCTGAAAGAATCTGCGAATGCCCAACCTGAATCAACTGAAGGAGTAACGTCCTGAAACTCTGGATAACTGCCAAGGAAGACCCTCTCATCACATTTGTCAGCCTACGAGGGTCAAATGATAGGCTAATCCTTATGAACTTTGATGCTCGCAAAATGGGGACATTACACCTTTTTACCTATGCATCTATGATTAGGCTCCTGAGTTCCTTTACATGAGAAGCAAATATTTTGTCTTCTCATTTGGTTCTTGCTCATTTTAAGAGGTTTTATAACCTATAAACCGAAAGAAATCAATTCCTCTTTAGTCAACTAGTATTTAATCTTCTCAATTTTCTGCTCAACCAACCCTTTTGATAACTCATGAGCTATGGGTGAAACAATCCTCTCCTTCCTCCAAATGGCCAACAAGTTAGATAGCAACTACTTGGATATATCATCCTCTTCATCTAAAATTGGTGACAAAATAGTTTGCATTGTTGCTATAATATTCCTTGCATGATAATTTCTGATTTTGAGAGAGAAGCATCGAAACATTCCAAGTATTAAATCATCACATTTGAGATCAATCATTACCACATAGGATATAGCCTTAGCCATGATTTCTAAAATTCTTATCCTCCTATCAAAAGAAGGTTGTCTAGTATCATCCAACCTATGGAAACTCTCAATCAGCTAAAATATCTCTTTCATCATGTTGTCATTGTAACCATCAGCTTAACCTCATCATCTGAATGTCTCAATGTCATGTCCCCATTTTTGGCGAGCATCAAAGATCGTAAGATAAGCCTATCATGAGACCCTCGTAGGCTGATAGAGTGGTTAGAGGGTTGTTTCGGAGCTTGGCTCAGTTTCTGATTGGCAGTTTTGATCAATTGGCTTTCGTTTGGGCTCGATCGGAGACTTTTTGCAGAATTGCTATTTTTAGCAGTTCCTGGCAGTCAGCGTGGGACCCCTGCTATTTTTAGCAGTATGGACTTATGGCATTCAGAATCACTTCCGTTGTCGTCAGCATCAGACGGCTCGAGCATCGGGTTAATAATGAGCGAGATATTAATATTTAATTGTATTAATTAAATATTAATTATTTAATGATTATAATGTAAAGTTATAATATTAAATTATAACTTAAGTGATTTGTCTTGAGGGGTGCGCCCATCATTAGAAAGGGGCCAGTTAATAATTATAATTTATTATAATTATTTGACGGAGAACTATTGAAAAATTAAAAGAATTAAAAAGTCAAATATTTAAAATTCCCTATCTTTAAGGAAATCGCACTTTTGAGCAATAAAGAGGTTTTGCCTTGGGAATGGAGCTATTATGACATTTTATGAATTGAAAGTTGATCAGTCTTTGCCAGAGAACGGAGACCTTAGGGTTTGTG
Source organism: Sequoia sempervirens (assembly GCA_007258455.2). NCBI lineage: Eukaryota > Viridiplantae > Streptophyta > Pinopsida > Cupressales > Cupressaceae > Sequoia > Sequoia sempervirens. Next base: position 73,282,168 of record VDFB02000020.1, read on the forward strand.
TTTGAAATTCTTGGAGAACGAGCCCTCTCCATTGAATCAGTTCAGAAGGTGTGAGATATCACCCGATTTACTGCCAGTTGTGAGATTTCTTCATCCAGAAGAAATTACAGAGTTTCATAGAAGTATTTCATCAGGGTTTCAGAGAGACATTCATTTTCAGAGGTTACAGAGTAACAGACTTCCAGTAGAGATTCATTCTATTCAAGCGCCCATTTCAGAGATAGCTGGAGACTCCAGTTAGAGGCCGTACTTTATTGTTGCAGCTTCAGGTCGTACATCTGCTGCTACAGGCCGTACCATCATTGGGAAGGGCGTATTCACCAGAGGGAGCATTATTTCAGCATAGTTTTCATCTGGGAGCGAACTGTAAATCTTGGCGCCCATTCTTTGTTATTCTGGAGGCTAGAAAGAAGATCCGTACAAAGACATTTATTGTTGTCACAGCCGTACAGACCTGTACTGTACAGGCCGTACCATTCATTAAAGGACGTATTTACAAAGGAAGCAAATCGCCTTTCATAGTTGACTTCTGTCTTCACCAATCAAGGCGTCCACAATCCAGGCAACATTCAGCATCTTCAGACAGAGGGAGAAGTGGATTTGCATGTCAGCCGTACCAGTTCAAGTTAATTACCAGCAAGCTGAAATCTCCAGGTTTTCATTAAAAGTCATCACTTTTCTATTTGCATGACAGTAGATCTTCTTTGTAATCGTTACTGGAGATTAATATAATAGTCTGGCTTCCTTATTCGCTATTGCTTCTGTAGTTTCAAGTCATAATTTATTTTATTTAAATTTATTACCTTTTCCAAGCAAAATCGCATTCTTCAAATATTGTTCAAAAACCCCAAAACGGTCAAAACTAAAAACCTTCAGAAAAAACTCAAAACTCAGTCAGAATCAGTGTCAGGGGGAAACTAGGGTTTCTACACTCAATAGCTCTGACTTAGCCAAGGCATACATTGATGACTCACTGCTAGTTTCATTATGTGAGAGGATGATTGACGAACCATTTTTAAACAAGTTTCAACCTCCTCCAAAGTACTAAGAAGAACTTCTTTTGACTGAGATGGGTCTTCAAGTTTCATACCTACAATGTAAAGCTTCCCACACAAAAAAAAAAATTCCTTTGCAATCTTTGACCATACTTTATCTTAATGTCCATGAAATCAACAAATGATATCTGAGCGTGAAACTCTGCTCTCAATGCTTTATTATTTATATAAACTTCCCACAAAACTTCTTCCTTGAGAGGCTCCATGGTTTTGTTTCTGTTTGTACCTTTGCTGCCAATACTTTGTTGATACCACTGCTGAACTTCACTATTATAACTCTAAAATTTTCTGAATAACACAACCCAACAGGCTAGCAAGATCTTCTGGTTTGATACCACTGTAATATGCTGCCCTATTTATGCCTTTGGTTTTTTTGTTTTTGATGAATGTTTTTTTTTGTGTTTTGGAAATGATTTTGAATGTTTGGAAGTAGAAATAAAGTGCAGAAATTAAAGAACTTGCACCAAAGGAATATTCTGAAAATTCAATATTTTCCAATGAAACAACTAGTTGAAAATTCCAGATTTTTATTACAAGCAAAATATCAGGTTTTTCTCAATTACAACAGCGACCCAGTTCATAAAATATCACAACATATCAAGAACCAACATACCCAAAAGATGTTTGTAACTCAAACAAAGGGTTGTAGAAGAAATCAGCTATTCGGAACCTCCAAAATGCGATGCCACAATCTGAAATGAAGTTGTTTGCTGAAGCAAATATTTCTCCCAACCACGGAAACCCTAGGCACCCTCAAACCTTGCAAAATCTGCTCCAAACTTGGGTTGACCCCTCTCCAATCACTCCCACGCCTAGCCAAGATGGTATGACCAGCAATGGAGTGGTACGACCAGCTATGGGATGAGATAATGGCAACAAACTCTCCAATGAATCCTTAATTTGTCCTCCACAAATCTGGTATGCAATCTTCCCTCAATTTGATTGTGGAGCCCTCAGCCACAACAATAGAACTGAAAATATTCTTTTTTCCCAATTTTGTCTCCGCAGGAGACTCACAAAATTGCAGTTATCGCTCAACTGGAAAACCTATGGAACCACATGCAAATGACGTGCAAGCATAGACTCTAAATGAATCTATCAGTTATCACCCAGAGAGGATCTCTCACCACTATGGATGATATTCTTCAAGAGGGGTTTCATCCTTCAGAAGTTTGAGATGAACCAGGTTTGATCTCCAGAACCACAAGGGTTTCAATAAGAGAAATAGAATAACCAACATAACCAAATGAGCTCCAATAAACCTCCTTTTATAATTTTTTCTCAAACTCTCCAAAAGCTTCTTTTTAAAACTGCACTTCTTAATTTAAACACCCTTTTAACTCCGGAAATAACCTTTTCATCAAAATAATGATATTTTGACATGCAAGGTCCCTGTTTAATGCATCCATGAATTAAAGCATCTCATCTCGGTTTTGACGAGCTATAATACTAAAAGCCTTTTTAAATATTTTTAGCAACCTTAGTAATTTAATTAAAATATAACCATTAATACACTCAATTTTGCAAAACTATCGGAATGCATTGGAATCAGAAACTAACTACACCGGAGTGATCCTAATGAAGAGTGATGACAAACGGAGCCAACCAAGCAATTTTCGATAAATAGAAACTCCCTACAAGAATCTTGGAGCCCAAACCAAAAGCCAGAAATAACATCCAAAAGCATCAAATAACTCCTCTAAATCATCTGAGCTCATTGGTATCAAACTACCCTTCTGATCAAATAGACACAAACCCAGAAACCCATCTCCAACTATAAAGCATGAGAACCCTAGAATGGGGACATTACATAAATACACACAAAGACAGAAAATACATCTACACTTTCCTATTGTGCAAACTTTGTACCCCTTCCAAAATTATTCCATTTACTACAACGAAGGCATTTGAAACCTTCAATTTGCCATGTGCCAACAAACCGGTATTGATATTTGGCTCTCAACTTGCTCATATTTTTAGTTTCTTAAGGCCTCCACCTATAGCTTGGACTAAGTATCATTCTTTCTGTTTGATGGACTTCATTGACTACCTTTGAGTAATAAGCAAACTAGGCTCTGATTTAAGTTTTAATACTCAATTTGATGATTTGATGATTGTTGTACCCAAAAATAAATTTTTCGCATTCTGCTTAAATTGAGCTAAATCATGTAAAAATATCGTCAAAAGTTTGTTTTAGGTTAAACCAAACATAAGGTCTTTGTGGGTTTCTATCAAGGAACATATGTGTAAAATTTTGAAAAATTGAAAATTAGGGTTTCGTACCCCTATTTTTAGGAAAACCCCTGAAAATAAGACCTTTCTAGAAATGATTGAAAATGATTTTGATAGGACTACTCGTCTTCACGATCACACTGGTCAAGTCAGAATTATCAAAAGACATGTTTTACTCTAGTGGGTCTATTTCTATTTTTCAGGAACAGAGTTAGGAGCTCTGCAGTCATTATTGGCAAATTGGCCAGTACCAGGTGTTGAAAGCTAAGCTTCAAAAGCTTCAACGATGCAACCATGGCAAAAAAGGATAAAAAAGATGTTGTTTGAACTGCATAGCAGCATTAATCGTTTGGGGAAAAAATCGGCAAACCAAACGTTCAGGATTTTTTGAAAAAATCAGGAAAAAACCTTATTTACAAAAGAACGCAAAAAATTGAAGAAAAACAGTCAGAAACTACTTTTTTTTAAAATTTAATGGCATTTCCATAGCATACAGACATTGAGAGCAAATAAAATATAGAGTTCAATCCATGAAAAATAGAAAATAGATTTTCGTTGGTTATATGGGTGTGAAGAGAAGTGGGAGAAATTTCCAAAATTCCCTAGGTGATTCCATCTCAAACTATGTTGTTAGCAATTTTCTTGTCATGGCATTCCATCACCATAAGACCACATTTCTTTGAGGCATTTTTTCAAACAGTTCACTGCCTTGCTGCTATAGCTAAAAGCATAAAACAAGTGTTTTCGAACAAGCTATGGATGCTTGGAAAAAATCTATCAAAGCATAATAGTAAGCAATAGCATAGACAACGCAGTGAACTGTTTGAAAAAATGCCTCAAACAAATGTGGTCTCATGGTCATGGAATGGAATTCATCATGGCATTCCATGACCATGAGACCACATTTCTTTGAGGCATTTTTTCAAACAATTCACTGCCTTGTCTATGCTACCACATTTTTCATACATGTCTACCAAAGCATTTTATCAAACAGTTCACTGCCTTACTGCGATGGCTAAAAGCCTAAAACAAGTGCTTTTGAACAAGCTATGGATGCTTGGAAAAAATCTATCAAAGCATAATAGTAAGCAACAAGCTATGATCTCATGGTTTTTTTTCATGCAAAAATCAATGTGATTTTATTCGCATTTTTTTGCAGGTTTTAAACGCATTTTTTTTGAAAATTTTGCAGTTTGAAACGAGAAAAAATGGTTGACCAAAAGGTCAACGATTTTTTCAAAAAATCAGGGAAAAAATCGTCCAGCCTGCAGATTTTTTAAAAATCGCAATTAATCGGGATTTTTTGAAGATTTATGCTTCTATGGTTTGAAGGAGGAGATTCCGGAAACGGAAAAATGCCAAAATTTGGCTAACTCTGGAGAACCACGCCTTGCTACCAAGGCAGAAAACCAATCAAAGGAGTCAAAAGGCGCCCCTGCTGAAGAAAGGCGCCCTTGAATGAGATGATGCAGATGTTAGTTCTTGAAGAAGCTTGTCTTCGTGAGATCTCTTCAGCTCCATCCCAGCTCCGCAGTAAGCCTGTCAACCAGCCTGCGAGACAAATCAAACAACGTCTACGGTTGATCGTCAGAGCATACAAGATAGAAGATAAATCAATGAGCTTCAAGGAAAAAGCGCCCCTACTAGCCAGGTGCACCCTTAGATTCAAGGCACCTGATGAAGTTATTAACAACTACTCTATACAAGGCACCTATTTAACTCTCTTCCAGCTTTGTGATCAATCCGATAGCACGTTCACAGGACCTGCCAAACAGTCAAAGGCTAAGATCAAGCTGAAAATGCCAGAGATGCAGACTGAATGAAGAACATTGAAAAATGGCTTAAGTACTAAGGGAAAAGCGCCCCTACTAAGAAAGGCACCCAGTCTTTTGGGCATTCAGATGCAGTTTGTTCATCTAGTGACCTCCAGGATGACCTCCTCCACTTCGATCGATCTCGACAACGAAACCACCGACGAAGGCAACAAACAACTCAATCAATTCATGACGGAGAGCAAACTAAGGCAGTTCACAGCACGAATATAACCAGTCAACAACCCAAAAGCACCCCTACTAGCTAGGAGCACCCCTGGATTTGGAGGACTTAAACAAGCCTTCAAAAGTTGAGATACCAGTCATCCTCTCCAGGATTGAACAGGCATCCAGTGAATGGTCAAGCAAATTCATCAGACTCATCAATTCACGGTGATGTCAAATCGAAGCACGTAGAGTTTGAAATGATGAAAACGAAGAACAGTCATGAAAATTGACTAAGTCAGGGCTAAAAGCACCCCTACTAGAGAAAGGCGGCGTTTAATCTAGAGCCTCAAACTTAGGTTTTTGGCGTGATTGCTCCTAGGCATACCTCTACAAGTTGGTTCTATCTCAACAACAGATCCGTCAGCAACTGCCAGAGATCAACTGAATGACTAGGAGCAAGGATCAAACAAAGGTACTTCAAATTGGAAAATAGTGAAAAAAGTGCTCAAACTCAAAATGGACGCCTAAAATGGTCAAGGCAAGGTTTGTTGACTTCAGTTATGATATTTTGGAGGCAAACTTGGCCAAATCAGCCCACGATCAGTGGAAATCAACTTTTTGAACTCCAAATCAAGCTTAAGACATGAGTTGGCACCCAAACTTTAAGGATTCAAGCTTGAATCAATATAAATCAACTCTAGGCCTCCCTTTTTCATTATTTCTTTTGCAAGTTGAAGATCAAAACAGCAAATTGCTCTCAAGGATGTCTTTTCAAGATCTAGCAAGGGTTTTTGACCTTTCTTCAATATTTTTGAAGATCAGAGGCATTGTTATCATGGAATCTAGCAGCGCTCGTTCCATGGATAACCCCCTACGAAACTTGTCTGTTTCCTAGTTTCGTGAAGTTCAAGCACTCAAAACGAAGTGATTTTCGAGCCACCTCGAAATGTGTTTTAAAGCCTCAAGCAGTCAGTTTGAGCATCCCCCTACGTTTGCCTTACAAAGACCTTTGAAACAAGTGCCTTCGCGAGCTCTCACTGTTGATACTTAGTGAAATTGGAAAAAGTGCAGTTGTCTCAAAAAACAGTGCTCCAACTCTTTTTGAAAAAATGACTAAGTGTCAAAAGTGCAAGGGCGCTAAAAATCAGCGCCCCTACACTTAAGTGACTATTGTAAAGTGCAATGGCGCTGAATTTTGGCGCCCTTGCACTTGTTTCCCAGACTTAGCCGATTTTTCGCTTAGGTGTGGTTTTTTGGGTCTTTTACATGTTTCACTAAATGTGCCTTATTTCATGCCACTTTTTATTGGGTCGACTTAGGTTATTTGCAAATCACTTAAAAATGATTTTAGATTGCCTCCACTTCATTCTTATCCTTTGTCTATCATTTTTCTTTGCTGGGCGCACATCTATCACCTGGAAAAACGTGTTTTTGCTTGGATCTAACTTTGGGTGGAGCTGAGTTTTCGTGTCTTCTCTCCTAGGTAGGCAGGTTTTGCTTCTCCTTGATTTGCTTTGTTTTGCTTTGTATTTTCCACGCCTAGTTTATAAATAACGTTTGGATTTGATTTCTTTGTTTTTGAAATCGTTTCCTTCCTTCTTTTCATACGTTTTAACCTTAATCCTTCTTTAAGTTCACACCTGGTTTTTCTCTCTTTCCTTTGTGCATTTTGGTTTCAAATTGTGCCCTCTTCTTGTAAGTCACGCGTCCCTCTTGCTTTCTCTTGGGGTTTTTGTTCTTTGGTTTGTCTTGCTTCAAAACGCGTTTTTCTTGTCCATGCGTTTTCTCTTTCTTAAACATCTTGAAGTCGTTTCTTGCTCATTTCTTTATTCTTCATAGCTTGAAACCCGTTTTAAAGACACTCCCTTGGATCTCTAATATGCTTCTCTTTCCTTGATTTCAATGACCATCAACATGTACGGGTTTTGTAGAATGAAGCTCACACTTGTTAAAAACGAGTTTCACCAAATGCTATGGCGCTATTTTTGAAGGCGTTTACACCAAAAACAAAACATATTCTACATTTTTCTCCTAGTGACAAAGTTCTCTTTGTTGGGCGCGCTTTTTGGTCTACATTACAAAACATGTCATTTCCATTTGCCAAGGCGCTCAAATACCACACTCCTACACCTACATTTGAGCCTTTAAGAAGAAAATGTCAACGCACCAAAATTCAGCGCCCTGACACCAAGTGAAATTTTTCTAACACTGTAAAGTGCAATGGCGCCAAAATTTAGTGCCATTGCACCATGATAATTTTCCCCAAAGTGCAAGGGCGCTGAATTTTCGCGCCATTGCACTTTTTCCTGTTTTTCCTTAAATCATTCCAAATCTTCCCAATTTTGATCCAAACTTTGCTCTTTTCGCTTCGTGCATAGTTTTGCGTGCTTCATCGCCCGTTTCATGCTTGCCTGACATCGTTGCTCGCTTCACGCATCCCAATGTTGTTTTCCGACTAACGTTTATTGATTCCACATCTTGCAGTTTGTTTTCAAATCTCATCAAAAGATCCTCAAAGTTGTTGCTTGTTGATTCAATTGCTCTCAGATGACTGCCAAGAAACCTCCATCATCTTCAAGAGCCAAAAACAAAATGAAATACAAATATCAATGTGTTTATCGGCCAACGGTGGTGGTCTCAAAGGTGGACGAGATCAAAGACATAGAGGTCAGACATCAAGACCTAGTTGATTTTGCTAAAAGAACTGAGAAGAAGACTCTTGAAGATTCTCTGAGAGCAATCGTACACAATAATCTGCATTTGGTGTCTATGTTCCCTACCTCTGCACATAATACAGAATTTGTCCTTCAAGTTGCATCCCATTACATCAGGGAAAGCAGAAGTGTGATTGATTCTTTTGGGCACAAGATATTTAGACTTGACACTGACTTCTTTGATATTGTTTTCAGAGTTCCACAAATGGAGAAGTACATTGACATCTCAATACAACAAGCGTAGGAGGTCTATGATGCAGATCCCGGCAAGGCTAAGAACCTAATAAATAGTCAATGGTTGAAAAAACCTAGGTAAACTGTTTCCAAATGGCCGAAGGGACTTCCACGAAGTGACTTCAAGGAAGATGTCAAAGATATGATCACACTTTTGAGCAGAGTAAAGGGATTGCCCAAATCATCATATTTTCATGACTGGATGTATGAATACATCAGAATCATAAGAAGATAAAAAGTTCACATTGATTGGGGAAAACAAATCAGCGATGAAATACATGAACAGCTGATCAACGTGCCATCCACATTGAAGTTCTATATGACTTCTTACCTAGTGTATGTTGCAGCTGTGATGAGGCAATTTCCAAGTCTATCTACAAGAGGGAATAGGCACACCGTACCTGTGTACAAATTTTTCTATCAACTGGAGCTGAAAAAAAGCTTTCATCATTTTAGGAGGGTTACTGATGCTTTCTTCACACCTTTGCTCTTGAACTTTGATCCAACTCTCGAAAGGAAGAGGATATCTGATGAGAGCTACAAAGTGGTAAATAAAGTTGGATGCATATATCTACAATTCCCAACTTTTACTTATTTAAGAGTAGGGTGCTACACTGGTTGTCCTTACATGTTGCCCAGATACCCCTCGGACAAGTGGATTCTCATGGAGATGTGCAGACAGCTGATTTCAATGCACAAAGAACAAAGAAAGATTCACAAGCCAGGATTCAAGTTCCCACTGACAATCGGTAAGTATACTATCAGGACTGTACAAAAAGCCAAATCAGTCTATGCAGAGATGCAGGTCATGACAATTAGGACCTATAGCTACAGGTTTGATTTTGATTACCGAGATGTCAGGAAGAAGTTGCAAAAGGGTCATCAGCACAAGTACCATTTTGAAGACATCTGGGCTGATTGTAGAGATGAGGAGACCATTCGTATGATGGATTATTGCAGGCTAACTGTACAACGGATCAGAGATCTTGGTGTTGCTGACCTACCAGAGGATTTCATAAATCCTGGTGACATCATGAACGTTGTCTACGATGAACAAGAAATAGCCAGAAGGCCGTTGCCTGCAATTCAATGGTCCAAAAAAGAAAGTGTTAGCATCAGGGAAAGATTGGCACCAATTTTGTTTGACACTGTAGAATGGTTACACAAGCACGGCTTTGAGATGAAAACTTTCAAAATAGATTCTGAGGGAGAAGAATTTGAAGCAAAAGCCAACCGACAACAAGAACTCCGCATGAAAGATAAATCTGCGGCTTTTCCCACTTCTTCGCGAAGAGACCCGAGGATCAAGTTCACTATCAGCAAGGACACAAAGGCCGTCCCAGAAGGAGAAACTACGGAATCTGAACCATTGTTGTCCCTAATTTTTGACTTATTAAAAATTGGGATAACCAATCAAAATTTTGATAAAATTTGAAGATTTTCTCTTTTAAAGCACATTTTACGAAGTGCAGACGCTGGAAAATTTCAGTTTTAGGTATATGGTTCCCTTGAATATCCATTTTTCTTTGTTCTTGATCATTTTCATGAGTTTCTAAGTCTTTTTCTTTACATTTTTGGTCCATTTCGGGTTTTTATGGCTTCATTGCAAGTAGGAGTTTTTGAGCTTGACTGCAAGTCAATAATAGGAACTTTTTGTGTCTATTGCAAGTCATTTTGTTTTCTCATTTTTAAGTCTTTTTAGGAACTTTTTAAGTCACTTACAAGTATAAGAACTTTTTGAGTTAATTGCAAGTTACTTTAACTTTTTAAGTTGCTTGTAATTGCTCTAAAAAGGTCCGATTTCATTTTAAGTTACTTGCAATTGCTCTAAAAAGTTTCGATTTTACTTATAAACACTTGCAAAGGCTTGAAAAAAGCCCGATTTTCATTAAAGTTATTTGTAATCACTTGCAAATGCTTGAAAAAAGTCCGACTTCTTTTATTTTGACTTGCAACATGTTCTCAAAACCCCGATTTAAATGTTTTTGATGAAATTAACTTGTAAAGTGCCTTGAAAAACCCAATTTCTGAAAAATGAACTTGCAATGTGTTATAAAAAACCCGATTTCTCTTGTTGCAGGTTTGTTCCTCTTTATTTTTGTTGTTTATCTTCATTTTAATATCTTGAATCTCTTGCTTTTTGGGCGACATTGTGTGTATTTGAATTTGCATTTGTGAGAAATGTTATTGGGATGCAAAACGCGTTTTTCTCTTTCAATGAAAAACGTCATTTGCTGAAGACGTTTTTCTTATCATGTGAAATGCGTTTTCCATTGTATTTCAAATGCCTTCCATTTCATACCATATGCCTCTCATTCTATTTAAAATGCCATTAATTTCATGATAAATACGCCATACATTTGCCTTTCCATTTCAAAACGTGTTTTTAGCTAGGCTACCTTCATTTGAACGCCATTCATTTTCAGCTATCTTTCATTCATTCCATTCCAATTGGCCTTCATCTCATTTCATTTCACATTCACATTTCATTCCATCTTATTACTTTTTTTTTTTTTTTTTTAAGAAAAAAGAAAAGAATAAAAATGCCCTAGAAAGCAAATCGGAATTTTTCCAATCAATTGCAAGTAGGGTATTTTTGTCTAAAATGCAACTACAAGTTAGCACAAGGAAATAAACTTGCAATGGTTTCCTACTTTTCCTACTTTGCACTTTTACTTGCAATGGCTTCCCAAAATCCCGATTATACATTTCACTTGTAGTCAACCTTCTAAAACCCGAAATTCACTTGTGAGCCCATTTTTGCATCAATTTATTCCTTCCCTTGTCAGTCTTGTTTACACACAAGATCTATCAAACCAACAAATCAAGGCATGGGCATTGTTTTATAACAATTTCATCTTGAATAAGGTGTTATGGGTTCTTCATCAGTGAACAAAAGAAGAAGAGATACAACAGTAATTCATGGAGCAGCCTGAAGGTCAATAATCCTCATGAAGCCATCTAGGGACAAAGTGAATTAAGCATGGAAAAAGAACACAACGAAGAGAAGAACTTCCTTTCTAAAGAAATGGTATTACTCCAAACCTGTGATAAGGTTGAAGTTCACCAAGGACACAAAGATCATTAAGAATGTCAATTCCCGTTTTAAGTTCGAGATGTCTTCACCAATCCTAAATACTTCAAGTTCTAAAATCTTGAAGCAGCATGAAGATCATCGCAGATGAAGGATGATGTAGTTAGAGTCATGTCTTGGACACTTAGAATAATTTCAATTATGCATTTGTAATTTTGTTTTGACAAATTACATGTAAAGTCAGAAATTGTAATGGCAAGTGGCCATGCTACTCGCATTATTGAAGATTGTAATTACATGTAATCAAGTTACAGGTCAAATTACAATAGGACTTGTAATTTGGAATAAGTCAATTGCAAGTAGTTGGTGGTTGAGAGAATTTATCAAGTTACTTGGGATCCTCCCACCTTTTTCTCATGACCTCTCTCCTATAAATACTTGAGAGGGTCCTTTGTAATTTGATATATTTTTGGCAAGCAAGAAAATTCTGCAGAAATTTGTACTCATAAAAACTTTGAACTTTATAGTTATAAGTTGTTATTTTTCAAGTACTATCAAAGAGTTACAGATTTCAAACTTTGTGTTGAAATCCTACTTTACATCCATTGTGTTCTTATGTCATTTTGGAGCATTACTTTGTGATTATTTGAAGATTGTGGAAGATTGCTAGGGAGAGCTTCAATTGAAATATTTTCAGACTTTGTGCTGTAAATGTTGAAGATTGAATTCATAATTTAGAAGTTAAGAAGAATTGCAAGTCTTTGTGCTCATAACAATTCTCATTCATAGTAGTTAATAGATACATCATATTTGCAGACTTTGTGCTGTCTTATGCTGTATATTATCATTAGAATTATCTTTCAAAAGGGTAGATAGGATTGCAGATTTTCAAGACTTTGCGCTTGAGGTTGTTTTCCCGTCCCGAAGGAAGTGAAGGAAGTCTTTGAGCTTTCAGGAAACTTCATTTCCTTTCTACTGAATTTATTGCAAGCTGTTGTTAAAGATTATTTAAAAGTTCATATTACTTTTCTGCGAAGAGAAAAGAGTTTAATCTCTCCTGAAACAAGAGGAAAGATTGTTGTTCCATCCATATTTGTTTTAATTAGTTAGATAGGGGGAGCCTTCCCTTAAATAGGAGAGTTTAACTCACACACTGTGGTTGAAACCACCATTTTGCTAAACCTCCTAAGTTTACAAAATATTCAACCAACAACCATCTCGCTCCAAAGGAAAAGGGGTTGTTTCTGAAGAGATAGATTCTGAGAGAGAAGGAAATTTCAATGATCAATCCGCTGAAGAAGAAGATTCAACAGAAGCAGACTCTGATGAAGAAGAAGATTCTAAAGATGAACAAGACTTTGAAGGTGATTCTGAAGGTGAACCAGAGTCAGTTGACAAGAGGATGATCAACAAGAACCCGGGCATGATGAAGAAAGAACAATATCTCCATTTGAGAATGTAGTTGAAGAAATTCCCAGAACATCATCGCCTATGATTTCAAATGTTCCTCATACACCTTCAAATCCAAACACTCCTCCACCACCTATTCCTACCACCGTCATACCCGCAGTGGATGTTTCACCTACCCCTACAACATCAACCATACTTGATACTCCTTCAGTGACAAGTATACACACGGTTGATATTTTATCCAGTCCTCCATCATCTATTCCTAGCCTGTCATCGCCATCATATTATATAACTTCAGAGACTGATTTTAATTGGTTCATGGATGAATTCTTAAATGGCCAGCTCAATGTGCAAACTACAGGAGCAGTTATGACAAACACTGAGCCCATTGTCACAATAACAGTTGCTACTTCAGAAGTGACGGTGACAAGAGAGTTGACGGTTAACCCAAAACCTCATACCTCCTCTCTTCCCCCTTGATTGATATCTCAAGTGTCGAAGCGAAAAAAGCAAATGATTTCTCCAGAAGAGCTCGACCTTGAAGAGATAGTCCCTCCAAAAGCTAAAAGGAAGAAAAAGGCAAAAGTGTATTCACCACTGAATGTTGACAAAACTGGTCATAAATATGCAGAAATTGGAATACCACCTCAGGAGGAAGGAGATGTCAACATGGAGGATTACACAGTGACAAGGGTTCAGCTTGGCAAAATTACAAATGAAAGTGCAAAAGCAAATGCACAAGTGACTTTGGATATCTTGGCTGGAAGACTTGACAAAATGGAGCAAGCTCGTAATATGTACAAACAGAGGGCAAAGCATTATGCCACTGTTGTGAGGAGACTTGCAGAATCTACAAATAATGCACAGCCGTTAGCAATGGTAAGTGTTGAGGACCCAGCTGTCTTGAAAGCTGAGACGTTCGCCTCCAAAGGCAGGGTGTTGTATGATTTCATCAAAAAGATCGTAGAACACAGTTCTCAAATTATAATTGTTGCAGATGAAAAAGCTACTCTGATAGCCAAGCTCAAAACAAAGCTTGATAAGGAGGAGAGTGTACTTTCCCAAGAGCGCAAAGAAATGGAAAAATGCCTGTTGTGGAGGTCACAAATGAAACAGGCAAAGGTCAGTAAATTGGTGGAAGCCGGGGTGATTCACGACAAAGGAAAATACATGGAGGTAAGAGAATCTTTGAAGCACCGTATTCATGTGTTTGAGTCTCTTATAGAAGATCTCCAACAAGTACAGGAAGATGTCAAAGGGCATCATGTGATTCTTGAAAGAGGAATCAAGGAGCTACCAATGCAGCTTCTTGAGGAGAACCATATCTTCCTGCCGGCCACAGAACTATCACAGATCTTCAAAGAAGCCATCATGAAGTTGGTTGACAATGCAGACTTTTCAGAAGCCTCTCTGGATGTCATTTGTGATACAAGGCTTACACTGGATAACCTTAAAACCCATCTTGACAGGTGCAAAAAGGTTCACTCATCTGCCATGAGATCGATCACGACAATTCACACCATTGTGGATTACACCGTTGGTCCAGATGAGAAGTTCACGCAGGAAACCAGGAAGAAGTATGAAGACTTCTGCGCCAAGCAAGGAACCATGAAGATTCCTGATATCCAAGTGTTAAACTTTCTGATGCTTTTCATTATGCATCTTGTAAATAGTTTTTGACATCTTAAATGTCTTTTCTCGTAATGTAATTGCACCAAAAATATGAGATGTAATTTCTTCTAGACAAATTATACTTTGACTTTGGTCAAAGTTAGGTGAGATTTTCCTTAATTAGCTCACCTAACTTTCCTAATTTTACTCCTTTGATTTCCTAGATTTGCTCATCCCTCTCCTCTCTATATATGAGGGATTTCTATTGTAGTCTTTATCTTTTATCTCTAGCAATGAAGTGTTGCTCATTTGGCAACAAATGTACGAAACTTTGTGTTCAACTTTGTGAATCTGAATCTTATCAATAAAGAAGGAAGTTGCGTACCAGACTTTGCGTTGGATCAATCGTCTTTGGAAGTTGATTAAGATTGGTAGTAATTATTGTGTGAGATCTAAGGGCTTCAAGTAAATCTATGTAAACTTTGTGTTGCATTCTTTACTTTGAATTTTAGTTTATGTTTGAGTAACCTTTGGTGGATGAACTGCAAGACTTTGTGCTTGCATTTGTTCGTGTTGTTCATGGAACTACTTTAGTGAGTAAACTACAAGACTTTGTGCTTGCATTGTTCACGCTGCTCATGGCACTATTGTGGTGATGTATCTAGAGAACTTTGTGCTTCTAATATAACACTCATTACGTATCTCAAAAATCTACTGTTGGAAAGTTACGGAACGAATTTGTGCCTTCGTAAGCTTTCCTTTATCGTTTTATTGCTATGTTACCAGGTTCTTTGTTTTTGCCCTGCGTGCCAGCTCCCGGAGCGTTTGGGCACAGGTTCTTGCTAGGGAGTCGCTGGGAGCACCCAGGGAGCGCCCGGCCACCCCCGGGTTCCCTATGGGTCCACTCCAAGTGGACCCACAGAGAACTCAGGGCTGGTTGGGCACTCCCAGTTGTGCCCGCGCATGCCCAAACTCTCCCACAAACTTTGAACGCTGAAAACAAAAAAAAAATCAATTTTTAAAGCACTTAAAGTGCCAAAAAAACCCTAAAACACTTTTATAACATGAATCTATCACTCCTTTGTCATTTCATTGCTCTCACAAACACATTTTGCCCTCCATTTTTCTCATTTTGCAAGTTGCTAATTTTTTGAAGGAGATTGATCAAGTGCAAAAGAAAGTGAGGATAGCTTGCACAAAGGAGATCTAATCACCTAAGGTATGTATTTTAACTCATTTTTTCAAGTTTATGATGGATTCTTTCAAGTTTTTGAAGATTTTTTTCAAGTTTTTGAAGATTTTTTCAAGTTTTTGAAGTTTTTTTCAAATAAAAAAAAAAAAATCAAAATTTTTTTTAGAAAAGAAGAAATAAGATTTGATATTTGTTTCAATGTGTTTTGGTGTTCATTTTGTAATTTCTTCAATACTTTATATTTCTTATAACAGAAAAATCAAAGTTCAAATGGCTACAAGTTCAAGTTCAGTGGGTGTTACTGCTGGTAAAAACCAAAAGTTTAAAATTGATTCAGCATCTCCTTTATTGCATCATACTACGATGGTTGAACAGCTTCCAGGAGGTGGGGCATTTGTTTGGATTTGTGATGAGTGTAAAATCCAATTTAAGAGCTCATATAGTCGAGTGAGATTTCACCTTTGTGGACAAGGTGGGCAAGGGATTAGAGTATGTGGAGAGC
Source organism: Sequoia sempervirens (assembly GCA_007258455.2). Classification (NCBI taxonomy): domain Eukaryota; kingdom Viridiplantae; phylum Streptophyta; class Pinopsida; order Cupressales; family Cupressaceae; genus Sequoia; species Sequoia sempervirens. The sequence goes on from VDFB02000020.1 coordinate 73,298,131, forward strand.
CAACTAAAAAGGGGTTGTTGTAATGTCCCCAATTTTGCGAGCATCAGAGTTCGGTAGATTTAGCCTATTATGCGACCCTCGTAGGCTGATAGGATGGATAGAGGGTCTTGATGGGGCTTGGCTTGGCTTCAGTTGTCAGATTGTTATCAGTTGGCTTTCGTCCGGGCTCGTTCGGACACTATTTGCTCGGATTGCTATTTTTAGCAGTTTTTAGCACTCAGCGGAGCACCCCTGCTATTTTTAGCAGTATGGTCTGGTCATGTGCAGAATCACTTCCTTCTTCGTCAGCTTCAGACAGTTCGTGCATCAGGCATATATTGGGAGAGATATTAATATTTAATTGATTTAATTAAATATTAATTATTTGGAGCTTATGTTATAAAGTTATAATATTTTAAATATTATAACTTAAGTGATTTTTGCTGAAGGGGTCGCCCATCATTGAAGGGGCCACTTTTAATTATATTTTATAATTAAAAGTGCTTTTGAAAACTATTGAAAAATTAAAAAGAAAAGTTTGAATTTATTTAAATGAAACCTAATTGAGAAAATTCGAACTCTTGAGGAGATATAAGGGTTTCATTGGGATTTGAGCTGATTATGTTATGAAATGGATTTTTGATCAAGTCTTCTTCCAGAGAACGAAGCCAAGGGTTTCAGTTGTCTACAGGCATTGGAGAACGAGCCATCTTCAGTGTTGCAGTTCAGAGGCTGTGAAATATCAGCTGATCTATTGCATTCAGAGGGATATCTTCATTCAGAAAATATCACAGAACGTTCACAGAGTTTTCATCTTCAGAGTTTTTATTTGGGTTTCAGCCAGAAAGAGTTCTTCATTTCCAGGCGCCATTTTCCCAGATCTGGACACACCTTTCAAGGGTTTTACAATCTGCTGCAAATACCAGGTTTTTACATCAATAATATTGTTGCTTTTTCAGTTGCATGTTATCAGATCTGATTTGTATTCATCATAGAAGTTCAATAAACACTTTGGCAACGTTATTTCCAGTAGATTTTATCATTTCCAGTATTGCAATATTTAATTTGAATTTATTAGCAATTTCTTCAAAAACTCACAAAACGATCAAAAACGAGAGAAAAACAATCAAAACAGTCAGTTTTCAGAATCAGGGAGAACAGGGGTTTCTACAGTTGTCAAAGGATAAAATTATGAAATACATTGTTGAACAAGAAGAAGTTGATGCTATCGCTGAAAGAACAAAATTAAGAAACCATCCTTTAGCAAAGAAAAAATCAATGACTTTGCCTGCAGATTCAGCAGTGACCTCTCAACATCCTTTCTTGGAGACACCCTCTTTCCAAGTAGAAGACCCCATTTCTTCACGCAAAAGAGGACCATTGGATAGGGCATTTCAAAATGAAGCAAGAGACATCGCAGAGGAAAAAATTGCATGTTGCATTTATGCCAATGGTCTTTCTTTGAACTTGGTGAGATCACCATATTGGCGTGAAATGGTGGAGGCAATCAATACTGCACCTTCAGGTTTCAAATCTCCTAGGTATGAAAAAGTGCGCACCACCTTATTAGTAAAAGAAAAAAATCATGTAGAGACATCACTCAAACCAATTAGGGATTCTTGGGTTGAAACAGGAATGTCTATTGTTTCCGATGGATGGAAGGATTGCAAAAACCGACCTTTGATAAATTTTATTGCAATGTCCCTAAAAGGGGCTATGTTTTTGAAGGCAGTTGATTGTGAGGGGCAAATCAAGGATGCAGAATTCATTTCAAAAATCCTCATTGAGTCCATAGAGATGGTGGGTCCGGAAAATGTTGGTCAAGTCATTACAAACAATGCAAAAAATTGCAGGGCTGCAGGTATTTTGGTTTATCATAGGTATGAACACATTTTTTGGACACCATGCACTGTACACACCCTTAACTTGGTGATGCAAGCAATTGGCACTCAAATAGAATGGGTGAAAGATATATACCAAGAGGCTGAGGAGATCCAAATGTTTGTGACAAACCACCATATGTCACAAAGCATCTTCAAGACTTTCTCGAGATTGGAATTGTTGAAGGTAAATTTAATTTAATTATCAATTATGTAATTTATTTTTTAATTTTATGGATTTATATTTTAATGTGTTATTATTATTATGTTTTACATGCTCCTAATTCCTAGGTTGCTGAGACCCGATTTGCATCACACACAATCGTTTTGAGACGACTTGTGAAGGTGCGAGAGGCATTGGGTGCCATGGTTATTAGCAACCAATGGAGTATTTGGAAAACGTCAAGTTCAGAGAGGGCCCAAAAGGTCAAGTCATTGATCCTAGATGACATTTGGTGGGATCGTGTGGCCTGTGTGTTGAGATTCACCGAGCCTATCATGAGTATGATCAGGTTTGCTGATACAGATCGACCATGTTTGGGGGAAATCTATGATGGTATTGACTCCATGATAGAAAAAATAAAGGTGATAATAGCAGAAAAAGAGAATGACCCCCAAGAAACATTTTTTCATAGAGTTGAAAAAATCGTTCACCACCGTTGGGACAAGATGAACACACCATTGCATCTCCTTACATATGCATTATCTCCCAAATACTATAGTTCACAGATACTTGCTTTTCCAGGGAGAACTCCACCATATAGAGATAGTGAAGTTGCTAATGGGTACAAGCGAGCATTCAAAAGACTCTTTGTAGATCCAGAAGTGGTGGAAAATGTTAGGAAAGAGTTTGGCTTGTTCATCTCAGGACAGAATCATAGTCTTTGTGCTATTCAAGACCAATACACAATAGATGCTCGTACATGGTGGTACCTCCATGGGCAAGATTTTATGTTCCTCCAACCTCTTGCAATCAAGATTCTATCACAAGTAATTTTTATTTTTTAATTTTTTTTATTTAACATTTGTATTGTAGACTTTAAGTTTAGTACTACTACTTACCATTCTTTAATTTATTTTGCATTTTTTATTTCTAAGTTATCTTGGTTTTCTCTCCAATTTCAAAAGGTTGCAAGTTCTTCTTCGGCTGAACGAAATTGGAGTACATACTCCTATATCCACTCAATGAAGCGTAACCGGTTGGCTGCAAAAAAAGCAGAAGACTTGGTTTATGTCCATTCCAACTTGCATCTTCTATCACATAAGCAAGATGAGTACAAGGATGGTTCAATGAAGAATTGGGACATGGCCCCTGAGTGTGCCAACTTGGATGCATCTATTGCAAAGCTTGCTAGAGTCACTCTAGATGATGATGATGATGATGCTAAGACTCTTTCACATGATGCAGCTACTACAAGTGGCACTAGCAATGCTTTTGCTTGTGGTTCAAATAATGTCGAACCAAATGATGATGATCTAGAACGTTTTGATGATTGATGAATAATTGTAATGATCTTCATTTGAATGATGACTAGAGAGACATATATGATATTTATTATTAATATATAAGTATGACATATGTATTGGAATTTTGAACTATCAATTGGCAATTATGATTTATAGTTTATCACTAGCATTGATCAATGATTTTAGATTTAATGATGATTGATGATTGATGAAGTATCATAGACTCATAGTTCATACTATCAAATGTATTTACAATTTTGTATATTTTTAATTTTATATATATATATACAGCCCTACACAAATGTACCGCATTTGAGGAAAAAAAATCGTTGTACCGGTGTACCGGTATCCCGTACCCGTACCCGGTCCTGTACCCGAATCGGCAACTTAGTTTTATTGTTATTGTTATCATGCTGGTATCTCTACGCTTTGCTTTGTCAAGATAGATATATTGGAATTACTGCTTTGTCTTTAGTTTGAAGTTGTACCAAATCAGAACTACCAACCGTGCAGCATTGTAAAACATCTTCTTTGAAAAAAGAGAGAAGGATGAATGTGACACACCCCTGTAATGACCCTTTTTTTGGTGAAAGCACTTGAACCCGAAACTTGCATTCAACGTGTTTCTCAAAGAGACATTAGAACTTTAGAGATCAATAAGTTTAGTGATAAAATCTAATAAGACTAGAGATAATATAAATATTCCATTTTTATCAGAGAATTATTTATTTCTTCCAATCACTTCTATGAATGATTCTTCTGTAATGTGTTTCATAAGTACATCTTTCAAAATCTCCTAATGGAATTCTATATCATAATGAATGAATATAGTAGTTATTATTTATTAAGCTCAATAATTGCTGCAAGCATCATTATTGTAAACTGTTTATTACATATATCTAAATATACCCTTTCCGGTTGTTATCCTATCATTCCAACTCACAATGACTACCCATTCTCATAAATTAATCATATGCTAGACCTACTATTCTTACCTTCTACCATTATTATGTTAATCTATATTCTCATAGAACTCATACCTGGTCAGTGGTGGATTTGTATGAGCCTTACATATACCTTTATGCTTTGCACAAAATGCTTGTGTCTCTTGGAATAGAGTTTCCCCCACCAAGAGGTGTGTCCTTTAGTCAATCACTCCACGTTAAGCATCATTTGTAGAAACATTAAGCGCTCATGTCCTTAGACTTCCATAATCGACCCGATACATGAAACTATGATTAATTAGCAGATGTTGATCAACGTGGTTGCAATTGTTCAAATATGGGCAGAAAATGCTCGATTCAATAATACAATCTATAGATAGATGTTCTGACGGTGGCAGATAGTCTTGGTTTCGTCGTATACACCTCCAATATCTATTCGTCCTTTGTTAGATGGTGCGACAGAGAAATGTATGGCGGCGGTAATGATCTTTTATAGCTTTACCACTTGATGTGTATAGACGTGTCCATACTTGACCCGCGATTGCATATGGAACATGTAGCTCCATTCTTTGTTGCAATAAATGCGGATGGATTGCAATCGACGTCCATTCATTCTTTCACCTAGATTCATCGCTTCCTCCTCCCCACACTTGGGAATGAATCTAATGCTAGATGAGACCGGTTGATGTTTATAGAATGATATCTCTAAATGCTTAATAGGCTTCACCCTGTCTGCAACTTACTGGCAATGCCCGACAATGATTATATTTCTTCGACTTCGTCTTGGCCATTGAATACCCATGAGTTTCCCTCTCCAATCACGTTTCATATAGACTTTATATATAGAATACCTACCTAAAGTTTTTTATCGATCTATAGTTGTCTCCATACTTCCCGCAATTGATGTATTCCTTCAGCAATGATTATTATCTTATTCACTTCCTGGTCTAGCCGGATTCACCTGTAGAGTCCTGTCAGACATGATTCTCCTAGCGGCCAACGTTTTCCCGTATAGCTATTCTAAATACAAGATCTTACGCCTTTTTGTTTTCATATCTTTTCCATACCCCCCTCAACCAAAGTGAAGATTTCACTTAAATATCCTGATCATGCCATTGGGACGTGACTTTCAAAATGTCACTTATTATTATGCTTAATGATTATAATTTATATTGATAATCATAATCTTATAGTTTAGGATTAACATTATTTTATTAACTTATAATTTGTATTTTGATAATTATAATGTTATATTTTATATTCATTTATATTTTAATAACCATTATATTCAGAGCTGTTATAATTATAATATGTTTTTGTTTCATTTTAATCTTGTATATTATTATTCATATATTCGTATATTTACCATATTGTTTGATCTTAGTTATATATTTGAATACTTAGTATATCATAATATTCATGATATTTAAATTATTACTTGTTTAGGTAATATTATCCTAGATAATTATAATTATAATAATAATACTGAGATTACTTACATTTCTATTTTGATATTTATTTGATTTTGCTATTTGTACTTCAGTGTTATTTTGGTGCTATGATTTTGGGGACATGACAGTCCGCCCTGCCCAAGATTGCTTGTCCTCAAGCAATCTCAACTTGAATTACAACTAAGAAAATCTTTTTATCATTGTCAAGCACACATGAGATAAACACATTAGTTGTGTAGCCACATACATAGTAATACTCATAAGACTGGAATACATTTAAGGCACAAAGCATAAGGTATGACATGAATCACACATATGAGTACAAATAAGGCATGGATTATACGTATGAATACATGTCAAGCATAAATATTTTGGACAAAGATACGTGAGGCATGAAGCATAAAACATAAATACAGACAAATATGAAGCACAATTATATGCACACATAAGACATAAATATATGTAAGGCATAGAGCATACGACAAGATGTATACAAATGAATACACATACAGCATAGAGAACATACATATAAAATCATACACTTATACAAGGCAAGAGAAAACATTGAAAAAAATACATAAGTCACATCATGAAGCATATTTAAGACATTACAAGGACACTCATGAAAGAAGAGTTTTGACAAACATGAACTAATCACATATAAAGCTTCCAGGAAATAATCATGCTAAGGCACATCAAACAATCACTTGCAAGATATGATACATGTACTTAGGAAATACAAATAAGGCATGTTGATGCACTCAAGGTATGAAAATACACTTGAAGAAGTATACCTATTCAATACACACACATAGTAATCATGCTAACGTACATTAGGCATAAAGCAAGTATGTAAGACATGAGGTGCACTCATTAAGGTATGAATTAAATATTTGAATACATGAAAGCAGTAAAGCATGGAGTACAAGCATGGATAAATACATGGAGCATACATCCACATACATTTGAATACATAAAGCATGAAGTATACTCTTGAATGTATCAAGCATGAGGTATGCTTGTCAATCGCAGGTAGAAAGTAGACATGTTGAAAACACACTAGTCATGAAAGACACATTAGAACATTATCCACAGAGCAGTCATGTTAAATATGCATACAAGATACAAAGCATAGGGCAACATGAATACATTTCTTGTATAGAGCACATCACAGATTACGTATGTAGTATACAAATACACGAAATACACTTATTAATACATGGAGTAAGACACTCAATATGAGACAAATTCACATAGGAGCAACAAGCAATAAATTACGCAAGGCATATAAATCATGTAATTATACGTAGAGCACATAAACTCAATCAAGGTATGCAATGCATACATACTCATAAGGCAGGAAGCAATATAGATGCACTCAACAGATACAAACAATTTCATACAGGCATGAATTACGCAGACACAAGCATACACTTAAGAATGGAGTAGTCACATATACATCAGTCATGAAGTGAAGATGCTAACCAAGAAACAAAAACACCCTAAGTTTGGTAAAACATGAGTGCATGAAGTCACAAGGTAAGTATATGTAAAGTATACACTTGAATTCAAAGTCACAAAGCATACAAGTACCAAGTCAAAGGGTATACACTCGAATACAAATACATCTCAAATTCAAATACAAGTCATAGAGTTATAGGGTGTACAATTAATTACAAATACACTTGAATGAATTATGCTGTCAAATAATCGAGAAGGTGGATTCGGTGTATCCCATACTATACCGAAATTCAATACCCTTTAGGATATTTAAGAAATGACCTATGAAATTCAATATTCCATAAAAATTAAGAATAGTAATCGCAGTAAACATTAATTTAATTGTAATGAAGCAACATTAAAACATTCCTTTATCCCATTTATTATGGAAGACATGTAATTTTATATACCAGTTATTACTTGTTTGAGCAGATTAACAGATTTGTGGAACACTCCAAATTACTACTCCTTTGCCCCAACATTCATAGGTGAAGAGGAAGTGAATATACATGAGAATGCCCTTAGTGATAACCTTCTCAGCCCGAGAGCGGTCTACAACGCCTGCTGTAACGACCCTCTCGGCCCCCAGTGACAGACCGCAGCCTGACTACAGAGGGTGGCCTACCTTGAAGGTATCCTAGTCTCTGCATTCCTCAATGCCTATTCAATTCCTTACCCTTATGACTGAAAGAGAAAGTCCATAATTTGATAGTGTATATTATAGTGCCAACTCTAATCTATTCCTCAGTTAAGATTACCCGAAAATAGCTACAGTCACGTTTTAAGTAAAATATGATATTGATTCCTTATTACCCATATTACATGCATTTTATACTTTCATTAATACATTGTGCAAAGTGATCACTGTATTCTTATTATACTATGCTCTGTCACATTTAATCACAATAACAAGAAATGTGCAAACCTAATACTTAAGTTCGGTAGTGCCTGTACATACCTGTCTGGGCCGTTCACACATTAGCTGTCTTTCCGCGACTAAGATAGGATGCACCCGTAGTAGGAGAAAAGGCGATAATCCTTATGTTATATTTCTTCTTCATCCGTTCTCATCATTTCCCAACTATGTTGGAGGATCCTTCAGATCAGACATGTGGTAGTTTAGAGGAGAGGAATTCATAGGAGGCCCGTAGACACTCGCACTAAGCCCAAGAGCGGATATCACCCCCTTGGCTCCCGATGGCATGACTCTCAGTCATCCGATCCGGGGAGTGGCATACCTAGTGGAGAACTAGTATCTACTCAGCCCAAGATTTCCTTCCCTTCACTTTCTATATGCTTGTTTGATGATACAAAAATTTGATGAAAATATGAAATACACTTCATGTGAGAGACATTATGATAGAATATATCACAATAATATAGTTAGATATTCAAAACATATCAATAATTCTATAAGATATTAAGTAGTATGTAAAACTTTATTATTCCAAAAATGACATTATAGAAATGAGCGACATCAACTAGAATAAATATCATCATATATAAGTCCTCATTCTACTGCAGGATATATTTACTAAACATTGATATCTAAATTCATGATGTGTTTTACCTTTATACTTACCAACAAATTCCTCTTGCCTTCCATGGTTGTTTCGTGGGCTGACCACACACAATACTTATGATGGAATAGATCATCCTGGCCTCATTAGTTGTCTAATTCAAAATAGTATATCTATTTATACATATATATCTTGATATTTATTTTATACTCACATATGGTAGCTACGATAAGAATAATGAATATCAATAGCACGTGATTACATTCAGCGGTTACCAGTCATACCTCATTTGCATAAATTGGAATGTGTTTCTATATGTTCATAGAGTATACCTTTGCCTTTGGTAAGTCTGCAAACGCAATTTTCACAGGGTGGCAGGAAAGTTGCTCTGATACCACTTGTAATGACCCTTTTTTTGGTGAAAGCACTTGAACCCGAAACTTGCATTCAACGTGTTTCTCAAAGAGACATTAGAACTTTAGAGATCAATAAGTTTAGTGATAAAATCTAATAAGACTAGAGATAATATAAATATTCCATTTTTATCAGAGAATTATTTATTTCTTCCAATCACTTCTATGAATGATTCTTCTGTAATGTGTTTCATAAGTACATCTTTCAAAATCTCCTAATGGAATTCTATATCATAATGAATGAATATAGTAGTTATTATTTATTAAGCTCAATAATTGCTGCAAGCATCATTATTGTAAACTGTTTATTACATATATCTAAATATACCCTTTCCGGTTGTTATCCTATCATTCCAACTCACAATGACTACCCATTCTCATAAATTAATCATATGCTAGACCTACTATTCTTACCTTCTACCATTATTATGTTAATCTATATTCTCATAGAACTCATACCTGGTCAGTGGTGGATTTGTATGAGCCTTACATATACCTTTATGCTTTGCACAAAATGCTTGTGTCTCTTGGAATAGAGTTTCCCCCACCAAGAGGTGTGTCCTTTAGTCAATCACTCCACGTTAAGCATCATTTGTAGAAACATTAAGCGCTCATGTCCTTAGACTTCCATAATCGACCCGATACATGAAACTATGATTAATTAGCAGATGTTGATCAACGTGGTTGCAATTGTTCAAATATGGGCAGAAAATGCTCGATTCAATAATACAATCTATAGATAGATGTTCTGACGGTGGCAGATAGTCTTGGTTTCGTCGTATACACCTCCAATATCTATTCGTCCTTTGTTAGATGGTGCGACAGAGAAATGTATGGCGGCGGTAATGATCTTTTATAGCTTTACCACTTGATGTGTATAGACGTGTCCATACTTGACCCGCGATTGCATATGGAACATGTAGCTCCATTCTTTGTTGCAATAAATGCGGATGGATTGCAATCGACGTCCATTCATTCTTTCACCTAGATTCATCGCTTCCTCCTCCCCACACTTGGGAATGAATCTAATGCTAGATGAGACCGGTTGATGTTTATAGAATGATATCTCTAAATGCTTAATAGGCTTCACCCTGTCTGCAACTTACTGGCAATGCCCGACAATGATTATATTTCTTCGACTTCGTCTTGGCCATTGAATACCCATGAGTTTCCCTCTCCAATCACGTTTCATATAGACTTTATATATAGAATACCTACCTAAAGTTTTTTATCGATCTATAGTTGTCTCCATACTTCCCGCAATTGATGTATTCCTTCAGCAATGATTATTATCTTATTCACTTCCTGGTCTAGCCGGATTCACCTGTAGAGTCCTGTCAGACATGATTCTCCTAGCGGCCAACGTTTTCCCGTATAGCTATTCTAAATACAAGATCTTACGCCTTTTTGTTTTCATATCTTTTCCATACCCCCCTCAACCAAAGTGAAGATTTCACTTAAATATCCTGATCATGCCATTGGGACGTGACTTTCAAAATGTCACTTATTATTATGCTTAATGATTATAATTTATATTGATAATCATAATCTTATAGTTTAGGATTAACATTATTTTATTAACTTATAATTTGTATTTTGATAATTATAATGTTATATTTTATATTCATTTATATTTTAATAACCATTATATTCAGAGCTGTTATAATTATAATATGTTTTTGTTTCATTTTAATCTTGTATATTATTATTCATATATTCGTATATTTACCATATTGTTTGATCTTAGTTATATATTTGAATACTTAGTATATCATAATATTCATGATATTTAAATTATTACTTGTTTAGGTAATATTATCCTAGATAATTATAATTATAATAATAATACTGAGATTACTTACATTTCTATTTTGATATTTATTTGATTTTGCTATTTGTACTTCAGTGTTATTTTGGTGCTATGATTTTGGGGACATGACAACCCCAAATCCATTAATCATAGTGTACATGTTGTAAATACTTGATTAGTTTTACTTGTTTTGAAAGCAGTAAGAAGGGCACCTCCCCTTTATGAGATGAGAGATTACATCTCACATAGCTGTGGTTGAAGTCCTAGTTGTGTAGTCTGTTGAAAAGTGGATTACATAATTTTCACCCAACAGGTATAAGGAGATTTCTTCTCAAAGGTTGAATTCAGAAACAGATTTTCTCAAGAAGACAGCTAATAACTTCCCATCCACCTCTTCTCTACTTCCTCTTTTCTTGTCATAGGTTTTCTTGCATGTCACAGAAATTGGTAGGCTACCACAAATCTGACCAACTGGGTGTGATCAAGATAATTTTCCAATAAAACCCATCTCATCAAATTTTCCAGAAACAGCAAACTTGCTACCCCCATTTTTGGGGGTTTTTCTTAAAAAGTCTCAGGATCAAAAATCCAAGGAACTGGGTTTGTTCTCCATTGAAGCACGAACAAAACCCATGTGCTGGATTTTTTCCAGAAAAATACTTCTCGGCAGGCGCTATTTTTAGGGTTTTTTGAAAATTGTCTGTTGGCGTAACAACTAACACCACTGGAGTCTAAGTTGGTACGAACAGCTATGCACACTATGCAATGAGTGCTCTTCAAATTAGGAGGGGAAGCTCCCTCGTTGTGCCTGACAAAAGTGCTTGAAAAGGGAAATAAACTAAACTATATCCTGTCTTTTTGTCTCAGTTGTAAGAGGTACAAGGCTTTCATGAAAAATCTATACGTTGCAGCTAAGTATTTTCTGGTTTCGCAGATCATTAACTACAACTAAGCTAACTACTTTAAATCTATCCAGTTTCCTCAAGAAAACAGAGAATGAGGAAATGGAGCAGGAATGATTATTTGACGACAAACAAGTACAGATTCTCAACTTGAAGGCAAAGTGGCACATCTATCAGCTCAATCTGAACAAATTTTATTATTCACACACATCACACGATAAACAAGTACAGATTATCAACTTGCGGGCAAGGTGGCACATCTATCAGCTCAATCTGAACAAGCTTATTGAACACAAAACATGATCAATCTAATTAAGGAAAGAATTCACCATCATAATTGCATGAAACCCAAGTGGCATAACAATTCATCATAACAATAAATACTCATGAACAGATACAGAATGAGCAATATTGAAGGCAAGGTAGGCACAACATATATTTCTCTCTCATGCAAAAGTTCGTGAACAAATACAAAATAGCAATACTACAGGCAAGGTGGGCACAGCATGTATGCTATCACGCAAAAGTTATGTACAAATGAGCAAAAGCTCTTATTTATAGACATCAAAAGGTGTAGGGAACCCTAAAATCACCTTGAGTCAACTACTGTCTTGCAATGCATGCAAGATTTATTGCTAAACCCTAACAAAGCAAACTATACAGTTAACTGGAAAATTACCATCAGTTAACCGATACATCTAATCTAAATGGACAATGTGCAAGCATGCACGTCCTTATTGAAAGCAAAGTTAACTAGAACACTACCCTCAGTTAACGAAAAACCCTAATCCTAACTCCTACGAAGATAATTCCAAGGAAGAGATATGCATGTATGAAAACAGCAAGTGAACTCAAGACTGAAAGTCGAGTTAACTGCTGCTCTTGACTCTAACCTCGAAACTAACTGCAAGTCCCAACTAGCAGATCACTCCAAGTCATCTCGTTCCAACACCTCGACCAAGAATTCATCAATCACTCTATCCTCTGGCACTTTAACGTTGTCCAAAATAATAATCTGCTTCTTCAATTCCTTATGACTCTCCTTGATTATATGCATGCATTCTCTGACATCCTCAGCCGCCTTCTTGAAACTAGCTGAAATCAGTGAAATGTTCTCCAGTTTAGACACCACAAGATCTCCTTCAAGATTATCACGAATCAGCTTTTCAAACTATGCTTGCACTACATTCAATCCAATATACATGCCATCTTCAAGAAGGTAATGACACGGGCTCTGAACAACAAAGCCACTAACGAGTGCAAGAGCTCCGACAATGTTATCTTTTAGTGAAAATAACTTGGTAGAGATCTTTTCACATGTCTCCATTTTGAAAAGCTGCTGCTCTTGCCAAGTGAAAACCTTCTCTCTATCTTCATCAATCTCCAAAGCATCATATGCAACAAACAACTGAGATATAAGAATTTGATCCTCGGCTATACTCTCTGCAACTGAAATCTCGAGCAGCTGGATCCCTTGACGAAGTTTATGTGCATCACTCCTCAACTGATATAAATCCATAAGAAGATGTCAACCTGTAACAATGAAGCTTTCAATCCAGTTGTCCAGAAGTCTGCCATGACTGACTAACTAATCCAACTTTCGTTGTTCTGCAGGTGTATTCTATGGAAGAATAGGCGCTCTACTTAGATTTCCATGAACAAGATCAGAGAAATATTGTCGAAGTTGACTGTTCTCGGCTTTAAGCAGTGCTTTATCTTCTCTGTCCTTCGTGATGTGTTCTTCAAGATTATTGGTGACAATCTTAAGAAGACTCACGTCTGTTTCTCAAGTGGTCCAGCCAAGATTTTCCTTGGTGAAAGTAAAATCACCGACTTCAACCTCATCTAGGCTCTTACCCTCTGGAGTAGCAACCTCTATAACAATCTCTGACTCTGGAGTCTTCTTGATATGCACCTGCTTCTTGATTTTCTTGTTCGACCTCTTCTGATAATGTTCACCAAACTCAGATAAATCAAGGTTATATGAAGGTTCTCGCCTCTGTCTTCCCAAAGTTTTCTCGAGCCAACAAGACTGAACAATATTATCAATTTGAGAGAGTGTCCCCGATGTATCAACCTATGGTGGTTCAGTTGTCTTTGATTCTACTCGAACTGGTATCTCAAGCTCTGAATCTATATCAATAAGATGCACATGCGGTGAACTAGGAGGCGAAACACGTGGCTCAGCTTGAATAACTGTCTCCACTGGGATCTCAGGCGCATTTTCTACTTCCTTCTGCTTTCTTTTACCAGTAGTCCTCCCTCTCGTGTTTCCACTGAGTCTAACCCCTTCAGGTGGCATCAGGATAGCCTTGACCCGAGGCCTTGACCTTGAAGTAGAAGGCAATGAAGAAAAACCCACTAGCGGCTCTGTAACAGGAACCGACTTTCGCCTTCGTTTACTCTCCCAGAATTGCCTGCTGTTCTTGATAACTAATCTAGACACGTCTTCAATAGAAGTATTTTCCTTAGCATACCAATCTGGTGAGCGAAGTGGCTGCTGAGCAACTTGATCCTTGACATATGAATTGAGCAAAACCTCTCCATCATCATCTGATAGACCGTCAACATACTCTAATAGGTAATCAGAGAGCTGAGTAATAGTGAGTCTACAATAGTGACGACGATGAACCTCGAATTCATCCTCGCAATTGGCCCTGAAGTCTTCAAGTGTTGGCTTATGTGCAATCCCTCGCTCCAACTTGGTTGCATATTGACCCAAAGGATCATAGGAACGCCTCTCAGTATGATACTTGAGTTTGAATTTCTCCATCTCAATTGACATATACCTGGCATCTGCCACAGTTCCGCATGTGAAAATACCCAATCCAAACGGAAAGGAAACTGTAGACTTATGACGACTGCGAAGAAAGGAGTGAACGTGTTGAACTTGTCTGAGAAATTCCCTGAAAAGGATCTTGTCTGATGGGTACCTTGGTAACATTAGAGGCTCTCCAACGTATCCATAAACCCGGATGTATGTAAAAGTAGGGAATTGGATAAACCAATCCGCTCAAGTCTCCATCGCTGATTTGGCCTCTGCAGAAATGCGGATGTGCATTTCATTGTCAAGATCTCTAAATGTCTTCATGGAAAAGTGATCATTCACTGCTCGGAAATCCTGTTCAGCTTTAGAAAATTCCAACTGAGAGTAGTACTCGTGAACATGCTGAACACCAAGAATCTCGTTAGTTTTTAGGTGTCTATAGCTGCCTTGAGATGCAACTAAGTAGACCAAGTAAGACACCATGTGAAACTCATGAAACTTGAGAAATCTGGTAATCTGTTGATGTAGGCAATCGCTGATCAACATGGCCCAGTCAAAATGTTCTGTGCCATCAAGGATCCTAGAAACGATGTAAAACATCCATGGTCGGAAAGTACTAGCATCTTCTTGACCTGTAACTCGATTGAGTAGAGTTATCAAAACAGCAACCTCGTCCTTGAATTCACCACGACCAACCTTTTTAGGCATGTTAGTCTTCTGAACCTTCAACCATCTCTGAGCAACCTTTCTCTGTGAACGTTCTTGATCTCCATCCCATATCTTCTCACAGGCCTCAATAACCACAATGAAATTATCTGAACGAGGAGGAATAGCAGAGCATTTCTCTACATCCTTTGGCTTAAGACTACAGATGAGTCTCCCATCAGTTGATTTGATTTTTCGTGAAGACGAGTCGTAATGCTTGATGCAAGCAAGAGCAAACTCAAGATCAAAAGCGGTGACGGGAATAGATGCTACTGCCAGCAACCCGGAACGTTCAATATTTCTCAATGTATTGCTGCTAACACCCTCCAAACTGCTCAGGTTAACTATCGGATAGACATGGCCTAAGTCTGTGTCTGAAGTTTTAACAAAATCATGCATAAGGACTGATTTCTATGATGAGATTGAACTGCATTTTGAAAATTAGGACTTTTGACTGTGAAGTTGAATATATTCGGACAACTTTGCCGAAACGGCTGAAAATCTCTGGACAAGGCTAAAAATAGCTTATGGGGGGAAAAGTTTTCGAAATTTTTCTGAAACATGGGTTTTGTGCAAAATCAAATTCTAAGACAACCCAGATAGCTCGATTTTCAAAAAGATGTGTTTTAGACCCACATGCAAAGAGATTCTCAGAAAAAAGCACAAAGCTTTAGAATAAAAGCTACGGGGCAATTTTCTCGGACAAATCTAAGACATGGGTTTTAATGCTGATGCTGAAGTATGTGAACCCAGATGATCAAACTCTGAAAATTTGCTGATTTTCTTTGACATGCGAAGAATACCTAAGATGAGAAATAGAAGAAATAAGACAGAAGAAAGAAGGTTTTATTTGTTCTACTTCTGTAGAATTCTCCTATCTCTGACATGAATTTGATGTAACCTGCATGCAAATTGAAAACAAAGTCTAGAATATTCTTCCTCTGAACAAGCTAAATCCGTTGCTACGAAGAACTCTAAAATCTAACACCTGTAGCACCTTCAAATCATTTTTTGCTCAAGAAAAACGTATTCTTCTTACTTGAGATGAAGAATAATGGACGCCTAAGTCTGAATAAATAGACTTTCATCACCAAAATTATTATAAATGCATGCAAACCTAAGAATGGCGCTTGGCTTGTGATTGGACCTCAAAAATCCACGCCTAGCCTATGATTGGCTCTTAAAACAGTTAACTGAAGATCAAAATACCCTCAATAAAGCGCCATGCTTTGAGACTTCAGTTAAAAATCCTAACTAGGACACCACGCATTGAGACTTCAATTGAAAATCCAAACTAAAACACTATCTTTAGAAACTTTAGTTGAAAAATCTTAATTAAGGCGCCATGCTTAGAAACTTTAGATAAACCCTGACATGCGCCATGCATAAAAGCTTTAGTTAATTTTTGACATGCACTTCAGTTAAGTGGACATGCAAAATAATAACTCAACATCCAAAGCTAGTTAACTGGACATGCAAATCAGTTAACTCAACATGCGAAACTGAAAAAGCACTTGACATGCAAAGATGTTAACTGGAGATGACAACCCAGAAATCATTCTCTTCAACTGAAAGTCGAAATTCAAATATTCAAATAATATTTAAAATTCCTCTTTTAGGCGCACATGTGATTTAAAGTTTGAAAAATCAACTTTGACTTATGGCGTTTTTCTCCAGACTTAAAACCATTTTTCATGAAAACTGGATTTTGAACCTCTCTGGAGCCTCTGTTCAATCCCTGACACTGGCTGACTAACCTCACCGATTGACTAGCTGACAATTGCATTGCAGAGCAGGACAAAAACTAATTAAAAGACTCCTTGAGACTGCAGACCATAAAACTAAGATCTGAGGGCTCAAAAATCCAAGCGCCCTTTGGAAAAGCTGCACTTTTTCTCAAACTTGACCAAATTTTCTCCATCTTCATCTCGTATGAAGGGAAAACTGAATCCTCCGTAACTTCTGTCTAACAAAGTTTCAGGACTGGATAACTAGATCACTGCAGAGCTGACTTCATTCCACACAACAGTTCCAAGACAACATTTCTTCAAATTCCAACATCTTAAGGTTGAAAAACAAAGGCACCTTTTTGAAAAGGTGCTCTTTTTACTCCAAAGAGCCATTTTCTCAACTGGCCAAAATATCACTAAATCTCCGACTGCAGGCTGCTAAGTCAGCTTCTGACCTGACGGAGACAGGCAATGGAGAGATGAATGCAACACGGACAGGATGAATACCTGACATCACCAAAAAGAAGGCATTAAAGGCTCCAAAAGCTCAAGCGCCTTTCTAAAAAGGTGCTCTTTTTGCTTTTCCCTTGATATTTTAACCAAGATTTAACCTTGCGTTTGACCTCTGGCTCAGGCAATTCAGCAACTCAGATTCACCCGCTGACGGATGCATTGCGAAGCCTGAGCAAATGTGAGACAAACATCCTAGGTGGCATTTAATCGAAAACCTTCATTTGACCCCTCAAAAAGATGGTTGCCTTTCTCAAAAGCTGCTCTTTTCCCTCGAGTGTTTTTTCTTCTCATTTTCCACCATATCTCTCGTAACTTGAGCTAAACATGTCCGTTTGACAGGCTTGATAGCTTGTTGCGAAGCTGACATGATGTCGGACAAATGTTTGTTGGAGGTGACAAACCCTAAAAACAGGATTTGGGCCCTGTTGATGTGATTTTTAAGACCGCACCAATCAGCAGAACAAAATAGTCTGAAGGCTATTCCGTTCTCTCTTGATCAAAGTATTCTATGCGCTAAGATTGCGAGAAAGTTTGCACGTTTAACTCCAAGGTTTCGAATACTTAGAATACCCTCAGTTGGTTTGATGTGAATTGCTGTGTTCTTACGAGGGGACTTACACAATTGTTCAAGATTTTTGCAGTTAACAGTAGATGGGTGATTTGAAGGGGATTTGTGCAATGCGGATGATTTGACAATAAGTACGTTTTCCTAAAGCTAACCAGGAATGTATGGAAAGTAAATGAGTGTAGGGCCTAAGAAACTTATATTCTATTCTAAATGTAGGATATGTGGAGCTCAATTTCGGCAGACTTCGACCGAATCTCACCTAGCCTCACGTCGGACAGCTTCAGCGAAATTAGTGCAATCTTCAAAGGGATAGTAAAAGGTGTTCAAATTATAATTTAGCATACATATACCATCAAGACGACGCATATAAGTATACAAACCACAATCGAAGTTAAACTCAAGATAATCTCCAGTGGACCACACAAGGAGAACTTATCATCAACAAGCCGATAGTGGTATTGAATGAAATGAAGCTACCTCAATAAAACACCACACATCAAAGTAAATTACTTGCATGAAATGAAAATTATGCTACTTGGATCAGAAAGGAAGAAAAGACCTTGCTAGCTATCCATGACAAAGACGAATTCCACCATCAATGAAAAGATCTATTATCATGAAAGTGTTACACAACAATCTCCACAAAAGTTTTCAAAGGGAAAACTTTCTTTCTTCTCCACACTAACAAAATGTCTACTATGCTCTACTCTCTAGTCTCCAATCTCTAACTCAATTCTGATTCTGATCTAATGTCTACTGTGTTACAAATGAGGGGGACTCCCCCTTTTATAGGTAGCCCAGTCCAATGGACGGCTAAGATTATAATCAGAAGAGTGGCTAAGATTAAGCCACCTCAGCCCTAACCCTAAAAACTGCCAGAATGGGGAGTGGTGCAATAAATGAGCAAAGATTCCCACTCACTCCCAAAATAGTAAAGGCAATTAATGCCCATAATCAGTCTTCTAGAAGATCATTGTCCAATGGTGCATTCCCGTTCTCCTTCTCCCTGGCTGCGAACTCAACGAACCTGCCAAGCACAACCTCAACCTCCTGAATTGAAATGGGTGGAATGCACTCAAGCTGGAACTCCAATACTGTAACAGATTGCTCATGCCTTGCACAAGATTTTCTCCAAGCAACTAAGGAATCCTGCGCGCTCTGGATCAAGGTGGAGAAAGTAGAAGTATTCTCGAAATCATCTTGTACAAAGGTCTTCACCTCAGAAAACAAAGGCACCAGCCTACCCCTCAAATTATCAACATTCACCTCATCTGGATTCAACCGCCTAGCAAATATGGCCTCGAAAGTATTCTGAACTCCATCAATGATATTGGCCATAGCCTTTCGTACCCTGGTTGAATCTGCCTGTGCCGCGTCGAAGAAACCACGTCCCGTGATTGCTGAAGAATACCATCTAGAGAATTCGTACCTGTCATTCTCCTGAATGACCCCTCCATCAATCAGCAACTGCAAAGGGACATGCCTCAAAGCCTCAAGACACTGAATTTCCTTGCTCTGATAAACAGAAGCATCTCCCCAAGCCTGATCAACTGCCTCCATTCGTGCCAAAATACTGGAAGCCTGCTGGAAAGCAAAAGCAAGGTCTTCCATAAACATTTCTGTCTCATCATAAACTCCTGCGACCCACTTATCTGTCTCCTGTGCCATCTTCCCTAGCTCCAACAAGCCACTGATTGACTCTCTAGGTATCTCAGGTGGAAGCTCTATCACTGGAACATCCTGCCCACGAGAATGAGACAACTGTTGCACATATCCAATTAAAGCCTTATGCTCTCTTTTCAACTTCTTGTACTTTCCTTCCTTCTTGAACAACCTATCTTTGAGGGCGAGGTAGGAGTTATCACATTCTTCCACAATTTGTGCACCTGTGGGGTGTCCTAACTCCAAAGTTGTGACCACGTAATTCTCTGGCACTGCTTCATTTTGGTCACAATCAACCTGTGGCACGGCTACGTGAAGGGTATGAGAACCATCCTCATCAGTTGATATCTTTGAAAACTTTCATGCTCTCTTCTTCTGTGGAGGTGCACTGATCCTGTTCAAGAACTCCTCCATTTCAACCACTGGATCAATTTCTTCATTGGGGCTTCTCCTCATCCTATCCTTCAGCCAATCTGGCACTGTATACTATATATCAAAGGGCTGCTGTTCTTGTGCCTCTACTTCTCGAACTTGTTCAACTTCTATATCATTCCGGCGAGGCTCATCGTCCTCAAGTGGCTGAGTGTCTCCTGAAACTATATCATCATCATCTTCCATAGCCGCCTCTAACTCTTGCTGAAACTGAGGGTCAGTAGTAGTCCCCTCATCGTCCTGCTGATCAACTCTACTAGGTGCGTTGACGCTCTGGCCAACTGATTCTCTCCGTGGTGGCTAATTATTCTCCTGTACTACTTGCACCTGATTCAATGCATTCCTTTGATCAGCAAACAAAGAAACCTCCTGTATACTTGGAGAACGTGTCTCCAATGGCGTGGGCGGTTCAACTGCAACTCGTGGAGGCTCCTGCCGAACTGGCTCCTTCCTTCTGGATTCTGGACCTCGTGTGATCTGTTTCTTCCTGCCGGTGGTGGGTGTCCTGTGATCTCCCATCAAATTGTAAGTCAAAGCAATTGACCTACTCTTCAACCTGTTCACCCGCCTGTCAACCCATGCTCTAGTGAACGTCAAAACCGGAATAGAAAGTGTGTCCAAGTCAGCAACCTCTGGTTCTGACCAATCCAGGAGTGGAAGTGGAGTATCTCTCACTGCTGCATAGTCTGGATGGACAACGTCCATATCCTCATTCACCTGGTCTGGAACCGGAACAACTTCACACTCCCTGATCATGTTAATTGGCAACCGAGAGAACATTCTTTTCCTGACTTCAACCTCATCTGATGCATCAACCCAATAATCCTCAATATTTGCCTTGTGTTTAAATTCTTCTGACAGTACCCATTTGATGTTATTATGCGGATCATAGTGATGTCGGATGGTGTGATATGAAAAGTCATAGAATTGAAGCTCACTCTCGGCTTCTCTGGCTGCCTATAATGAAGGACACACTTCATCTGAATTGCCCATGACAATCGGGAAGTCAACACCTCCCTTCTTCTTCTTCTAAATTTTATCGTAGGCAACCAATTGCCTAGATATCTCTAACATCAAAATTCTGTTGGTTGGGTACTTAGGCAGCCTATCTGGGTATGATGAAAAACCTTGCAGCCTTATGTAAGAAAACTTTGGAAACTGTATAAACCAGCACCCATACCTTTCAATCAATTCTTGGGCCTCTCTTGAGATCCTGTGATGCATCCGCTCCTGAAGCAATCTCGTGATGTGCATGGTGAAGGCGTCATTGACACGCTTGTAATGAGTGGTACTAGCCAGGTGCAACTGTGGACAAGCCTCATGAATTTTAAACTGGTGAGAGCCACAACCAACAGGTTCCTTGTAAGAAATTCCTCTATACTTTGTCATACGAGCCAGCATGTAGATGATGTAAGAGCTCATATAGAACGTCTTCGTTCTTCTCAAGCTCAGGAGCTACTCGTGCAAATTATCACTGATCATTGCAGCCCAGTTGACATAGTCTTTTCCTTCCAGCATGAGGTTGATGTAATAGAACATCCATGGCTCGAAAATAAATGACTGTGGGCAGCCTCCAACTCGACTCAGCATCATGATAAGATCGCAATACTCCTGCTTCAAGTCATCTGCTATAATTTGCCTCGACAACTTTGTACGAGAAGGCTTAGGATTGCTCATCCAGTGAGTGTTGATTGTCTCCGTGCATCTCTCGAATGCAGAAGCATACATCCATTCAGCTCGCTCTCTGGACTTGTAAACCATATTCCTGTGCACCGGGATCTCGAAAGCTTCACCAATGGCAGCAGAAGTGAGATTGGCGAGCACTTGCCCATCTGGAGACATGATTGACCTGTGATCCTCCTCATAGCAATTGGCTCACTCCATCATCAGCTCCGAACACTGAATGGCTAGTGGGAAACTAGCAGCTGCATATAATCCGCTTCGAACAATCTTGTGCGAAGTAGTCGAAGGTCGATGACTACCAATCCCCAGCATTCTGTTCTTGAAAGTCTCCAGGTTGACGGAGCCCAAGTTGGTATCTGTCAGCTTGCCCAACTTCGAAATGAACTTTGACTCTGGCATAAATGTCTTGCTCAGCTTTTTTATAACTGCTTGCCTGGATGCACCATTGTTGTCTTTGCCAGTCGCCCTTGCCTCAGCCATCTGCAGGACAATAAACATTCATCAGCAATTTAACTTAGAAAATAAATAAAATATAGTGCAGGGGTTGCCAGTCGACTTCAAGAAGTTGCAATATTATATCTCGTTTGCAAACCTCAACAAATTCGAGCTTCAATACTCAGAAAAATTTCTAAGCAAGCTTTAACTTCAGCAACTTAGCAACTTCAAGCCTTAATAAAATCGCCCACTTCACTCTTGTAATCAGCAACTTCAAAAGACTTAGCAAAGTGCAAATTCGCACTACTTCACACTTTTAGCAAATTAGCAAGTGCGCACTTTCAGCTTCAACAATATCTTTCTTCAAATCGAAAATCCTCACTTGCATGGCAACTTCAAACTTCAGCAATAGAATGGAGCTTCAGTAACTCACAAGTCTCAGCCTTCAGCAACCTGCAACGCCTTTCACCCACTTGCTTCAAAAATGCGAACTTCTTCAACAATTCAGATTTGAACTTCAGCAACAGACTCAAGTCGTCCTTCTCAGCTTTAAATCGAATCTCAGCAACACTTCAGCCTTAGCAAAAAATTTCGAACTCCTCAAGCTTCAGCCCTCAACAACATCAAACTTAGAGCAAATCAAATTCTTCACTTCAGCTGTGAAAATCAAGTGAGAAACTTCTCAATTTTATAGTTAAAATCGAATTCTAGAAAGAGCCAATTATAGCCAGTACATTAAATTTCCACTACTCCACTTCAAGAATTCGAATTTTCCCTGTCTGGTATTTCCGACACTTGTCCGACAATCTCAACCTTCTAGAAGTTCAACCTTGACTGCCACCTTTTGAATTCACTTTCGAAATTTTTAATTTAAATTCATCTTTTAATCCATTTAATTCCCCAGCCGAAGCTCTGTCTTGCAAATTTTAAATTTGAATCATCTCCGACGCTCTGGAAAATTCATCTGTGAAGAATTCAATCGAAATCATCTAGGCAATTCACTTCAAATTCGTTGTCTGGAGAAATTTATCTTGAAAACACATTTTATTTACTTTGCCTTAGAAAATTTTAAATTCTCCCTTAGGAAAATTTCACAATTTGAGCACTGATTGAATTCTTCACTGAAAAGCGTTGGCGAAGTGTGGAAGATATAGAAATCCATTCCTCATCACATACGTCCAGTACCCAGAAGAAAATTTTCTCTGAAACGCGATGAATCCATGGGTACACAACGAACGGGTTCATTTAATTTTTTTTTTAAATTTTGAACCTTAGAAAAATATTATTCCACCAATTTAAATCCATCCTTCATCTCTGTGATCATCCTGTGTTGCTCAGACTTGAGAAATTTTGAACTCATCCTGCATTGTCATCATTCTGACTCTGTCACTGGAAAATTTGCTCGTGCCTCAAGAAGGAAAATTCATCACCTTGAGCTCTAGGCGTATTTTCTAAGGAAGAAAATACTTTGCCTTAGAGAAAAATTTTAAATCATCTTGAAAATTTTGCCTTAGAAAAATTTCGCCTGTGAGAAATTTTTATATTCAACTTTGATCATTTTGCCTGTGAGAAAAAAAAAAATTATTTCACTTGGAAGATCTTCTTGCAAGCACATCATATTTTACTTCCATCATCTTCAACGCCTTAGGAAAAAATTTATTGTTTTGCAACTCCAACGCCTTGCATTTTATTTCACACTTGAAAAATATTTTCACTTGAAGCTCCAACGCCTTAGCAGTATTCATCAACACCATCTTGTATTTTATCTCACCACCCTAGACGCATAGCATACTTGGAGAATAAAACCACGCCTAGCACTTTATTCACCCTTGGCAATATTTTCTAACACCTTATAACACTTACCACCTTGAGCGCATATAGCACTGGAAGAAGAATATTGCCCACGCCTAGCACTTACCTTGCTTTGACCACGCCTTGGAGCATTTTATTCACCCTTTACCTCATTCACCACCCTACATTCACTTTTACCATCTTCAACTTGGGCGCATTTTGCTATGCAGGAAGGATGACTCTTCAACTTCTCCGTTTTTGTCTTCACTTGACCTCATTTGAGCGCATTTTCACATAGGTAATGGATGAAAATAATTGACTAGTTGACTTCTTTGAACTTGGGCGCATTTAGATGGGTGAGGAGGACGAATTTCTTTGACGCCTTTGACTTGCTATCCTTCTTGGGCGCATTTGAGCATATGTGGTGGATGAAACTTCCCACGCCTAGCAGGTGACCCTTCACCTTCCTCGTTTTTGTCTTTACATGCCTTGTTTTGGGCGCATTTTGCCATGGGAGAAGGATGAAACATGTTGACCGCTTGACTTTCTTTCATTCTGGCACATTTCAACCTATGTGCAGGATGGGCACATTTAGGGGGGGGTAGAGGACGAGTTCAACACTTAGAAAATTTTCTTGCTATCGACTCTCAAGGTGGGCGCATTTTACTATGTGTGCAGGATGAAAAACTTTGAGTTTCTTTGACTTTCCAAGCATGGACGTATTTTAGCTAGGTAGGAGGACGAGCTTCTATACTTAGAATTTTTTTTTTTATCACATCTTCATGCCCTTTCATCAACTTGGGCGCATTTTGCCATGGCTGCAGGATGAAACACCTGAGTTAGAAAATTTTTGGCATCTGGTGCTTGAGGGTGCATTTTCAGCTACCTGCAGGATGAAGTCCAATACTTAGCCATTTTTTCTTCGTCACTGCCAGTTTATCCATGCCCTACTATTTATAGTAAGTCTCTCGATTTTTGCATCTCTGAAGCTCAGAACGATTTGAAATTTCAAGCACTGCATCCTCACGACCCTATTACCTTGTTGACACTGCTATTTTTAGTTGAAGGTGATTTTCTATAAATAGTAACTGCTTGCTTCTGATACCTCAGCAACTCCGATTGACTTGAAATTTGAATGACGTGCTCCTCACCACGTGACCCGCCTGCTGACATCGGCGCATGCAACTGATTTGCTATTTTTAGCCTGTTTCCAAAATGACTTACTATAAATAGTAAGTGCTCCATTTGTCTTCAAATTTTACCAGCAGAAAGCCTGAAGGATGCTGATCGCGGTGGTTTACACCGGTTTTCGAAAATTCTGACTTTTTACCCTTCTTTTCGAGTCCCGAAGTTGGAAACCCTAATTTGTTCTGCATGCGTATCAAATGATCTCTGTTTGTTCTCGTTTCTACTGCATTGCGATCAGCTCGTGATTCTGAAGTGCTGGGAAGCGGCTGCCAGGACGCACCTACTAAAAATAGTAAGTTCCTTACTGAGTGATTATCTCCATTTGCATGTCATGTCATTGCGAAGCTCTTGAAAAACCCACAAGGAATATATAGACATGCAAAGAAAACCCTGACATGCAAACCCTAAAAATAGCCCCGGAAGACTGAACTATGGAAGTTGTCGTCTCGTTTTGCATGTTATACTGTCGCGAAGGTCTTGAAAAACCCAGAAGGAATATCCAGACATGCAAAGAAAAACTCTGCATCCAAGCCCTGAAATCTGCTCCGGAAGCTAAACTGCTAAAAATAGAAAGTTGTCTGTTTCAGCTCAAATTTTGCACACGAGCAGCTTGATGTATTTTGAATGTGGTATGACTGTCGAAATCTCAAAAATGCTGAAGGATTGCCTGTAATTACACACTTACTAAAAATAGTAAGTACCCAGAATTTGATGAAAATTTGCTAAGAGCCCACTGGAAGCACACTTACATCAATGTTAAGCTCTGTTTTCAATTTATTCACCCTACTTGACCTCAAACTGACCAGGAAAGATGAAACCCTAATTTTCAAACTTGGCCAATTTCACGCTTAAGCTCAATGGCAGAGACATCCCCGCAAAGGTAGACATCAGAAAAGAGACAGAGAGAGAGAAAAACCCAAGCCAAAAGACCAGAATAGAGCAAAATTTAGGGGGTCCCCATTTTGAATGGGGCGATGTGTGAAAAGGTCACAATAGGCCCCTAAAAGATAGGGCACCTTTTTGAAAAGGTGCTTCCCTCTCCAGAGAAAAATTTGATGATTTTCCTTCAAATTTTCACTTTTCCCAAAACTCCTCAGTATCAGACTGACATGAAACTAACATAAGCTCCATATTCAAAAAGCCCAACAAACACCTTCTGACATCACTTTGACTAGGGTTAGACTATATTTAGCAAAATGCCTTAGTGAAGCAAAAAATTTGGTTTGGGTACAACATTGTCAAAACAAGGTCATGTGCACAGTCAATCTTTAAGTCTTTCAGGACGCAGTACTCCTAGGTGCAATACAAGACCAAGATAGCCTTGTACCATGATTTCCTAAAAACAACCGACACAGACTTGCATCAAAAGAATCCAGTGGTTTATTCAAAAGATTTGGAGGGCATGAATCAAATCACATTACAGAACATAGAAGAATCCAGGTTGCTTCAGGCTACGTCCATCCCCATCACATTATAGAGTGTGGAGCTTGTAATTGCTTGCATTAAGCATTACAATCCTAACACGAGAGAAATTCGATCAATGGATGGGAGGGTAATTTGCAATTTGAAGCCAAAGGACATTGAAAAATGTTTTGATATTCCACCGTGCCCTACCAATGTGGTCATATCAGTGACAGAATGTGAAAGAGCATTCGAGGCAGCCAAGGATAAATGCCAAGGAACAATGGCAGAAGGATGGTTGAAAGTGAAAAAGACCAACTTGCCTAAATTGGTTGGACGAGGAGAATTCAGAGATGAGTAGATTATTAGCAAAAGAGAACATTAGAATTGGGCCACCCTAATCAGTGACACACTCCACCAACAGATTACCGGGTTTCTAGAGGCTCATAGGTTCCACATGTGTTCCTATCTGGTATACCTGATTTCCTTCCAAGGCAAGTTCAAGGCACTAAACAATGTGGGGACCTTAGGTGTGCAAAAGGTCCATGAACACTTTTCACATCTTGAGTTTACTCAAGCGGAACAACACTTCAAATGGACAAGTGACCTCTTCACTATGCACACAGTACGAGACCTCGACCATGAGATGCACGTGCGTATATCACCAACAGCCAAGGAGGTAATGGTGGACTGGGTGGATTGGTTTATCCAATTCCCCACATTCACCTACATACGCGTGTATGGTTACAATGGTCACCCCACCATGATGCCACGCTACCCTTCAGATAGGGTAGTCTTCATGGAATTCCTTAGGCAGTTGGACGAAGTTCACACTCACCTACGCCTGAAGAAGAAGACAACTACAAATTTTCCCATTCAGATGGGACTCTATAGATGTAGAACAGCGGCAGATGCCAAGTTGATGAGTCAAGAAACGGTGAGACTCAATCTCAAATACCTCATTGAGAGGTCATATGATCCCAGAGACCACTATGCAGCTCATCTTGAGCAACGCTCATCACATGAATCTTATATGGAAGATTACTGGGTCAATTGTGACGATGAGTATGAGGTACGAAGAAGGAACTATAGCCAGTTTAGGCTCTCACAAATTGTTGACTTTATGTCAAAAGACATTGAGGGCCTATCTGATGATGAAGGGGAAGTCATTCTCCCCTTGTTCTTCGTAGATTCAGTGGACTCACAACCACTCAGAAGAGTGGATTGGTACGCAAATGAAAACCCATCTATAGAGGAGAAAACAATTAGAGTTGTCACAAACAATCAACTCTAGCTAGACAGCAAGAGGACAAGGAAGGTAGTACTTCCCAAAACAAAGCCACCACAGGTTCAATGTACACTACCTTCCATGTCAAGGAAGAAACCCAGACAGAAGCAGTGCAGCAATCCTCCCAAAGGGATGTGGATGTCAGGATACATGAAGGGAAGAACACAGTGGTTACATGTGGAGACACCCACACACACACCCGAGATATTCATGGGAATTGCTTCCCCCGAACCAATGATTAAGATAGTCACTACAGAGACAAAGCCAATAGCAGAAGCAGCAGCAGCAGAAACAGTGCCTGTAATAGAGACAGAGCCACCTACATCACCACCATCACAGCAGTCACAAGTCCCCATCGGCTTGGACTCTCCACCGAGAGACGTCACTCCAACACAGTCTCACTCATCGGGCATTTAGGGGCCCAACATTCCTCCTTCCAACGAGGCTAGTCGGGATTCTATCTGGCTTGAGGGTTTCCTAGAAAGGAAGAGGGAAAGGCCATCATATGAGCTTGACTTCACAGAGTTCGATCATGTCCCACAAGACATGCCGGCAAATAAATTGAAGAAGCAAGTACATGTGGAGAGGAACGCAGAGCATGAGTTCATCATAGAGACTACTGCCCCACTTGAGGACAGAAACATACATGAGGTATAAGTTGAGGACTTTACAGTCCAAACTCAACCTTGAAAAGACCACACGTCAGGTGGAGGCAAACCTTCTCGGGATTGCCTCAGTGAGCATCCAAGAAAGGATAGCTAAGGATGGAAAGCACAAAGCAGCCTTAAACATTGAAAATCAATAGTTGAGAATGTACATTTCTAGCTTAATGCACGGCACCCCGAATGTCTCAGCCTTACCACAGGAATTGTTGAATCTTCCCGCAGAGCAAAACCATCATCAGTTGATGACATATGGAAAATACTTGAGAGATCAAGTGGAGGACTTTGTTCTCAGAGGACGATGTATACTGGAGAATCTATACCAGTTAAGGGTAGAGCACATGGACTCCGCGCAGAGATTCAACAGTCGAAGCAAAAGATAGCAAAAAAGAGGCCAGGCGATGAAGTCACAATTACAGACTTGCAATTGGCATATCAATTAGTCTTCTCTGAGGAAAACAAGCAACACCTTTTTGCTTGGAAAGAACAGCTGGCATACAAGGTGAAAGCCTATGATGCAAATTCCATAGAGTTGATTGACTACCGACGAGTTGTCGCAAATATTATCAACTTCGCAAGAACATTGGTAATATCCTTCCCTCACATAGAATATCAACACGAGGGAGGAGAATACATTGAGCTAGATACAATGCCGAATCAATTTCGAGATGCCATCCGCAGCACCTTCCTCAATGATCTAGATGGTTGCAAGTTGGACAAAGTGGCAGCCTTGTCTACCAAGTTAGATGACGCAGTTTCCCAGTGTATTGACTTTCAACAGCAGCTTGTGAAAGGCGAAGTAATGCTAAAGTGCCACGTCATCATCTTGCAAAGCATCAATTACCCAGAAGCTGAGGAAGTCAACGAATGGATAGAGACACTGTTGACCAGTGGTGAGTTGTAAAGGCACCTCAAAAAGGACGTCCTACCCTCCAGAAAGGCATTAAATGTGACTAGAGTTAACTTGATAACCCTTTCCAACTTAACTCCTAAAATATGCTAACCAATTTTTTTGAAGGATTTTCACAACATAAACCAACACTAGCCAACTGGATTAGCGTTAGCATCAAACTAAATCCAAGCTTAAAAGAAATTCAACGCCAAGAATGCACACTCAATCCAAATGAAGGAAAGGTGTTGACATATGGCGGAGGAACTAAAGAACAATACTTGAATGAAACTACTCAACGTCAAGAATGTGCACTCAAGAGCCCACTGAGGGCGAGGTGCTAACATATGACGGAGTGATTAACTAAAATTGAAACTAATAGGCAGATAACCAGCCATGAAGCTACAACAATCTAATTCGTCCGCTGCGGTGGGCATCCACTGAATAGTGGGGATTCTCCACTTGAGAGTGGGTACAAAGATATAACAAGTTCGTTCTCCACACTGGTGGTAAACCGTCCAGTGGTAATTAATATGAAAATAAACAAGTGATTGCAGCAATCTTACTAGTTGGATTAGTACTACTAAACCACAACCTTACAAATTCAAAAGACTGCAAATACGAGCATTACAATGATAGAGAATGAAACTGAGAAGAGGAGAATGAATTGTTACAATGATTTAACACTCCAAAATAGAAGTAATAGCCAAAACAGAAAACTATTACAATCTGATGTAAAATCTGAGTTATGGAAATTCATAATCAGCAAACTATGAAATCAATTAAATGCTCATAACATCCTCAAAAAACCTCCGTTTCAAATGAAATCAAATGCAGTGAACAACTGGAAGGTAGGCGAC
This sequence comes from Sequoia sempervirens, assembly GCA_007258455.2. Taxonomy (NCBI): domain Eukaryota; kingdom Viridiplantae; phylum Streptophyta; class Pinopsida; order Cupressales; family Cupressaceae; genus Sequoia; species Sequoia sempervirens. The sequence continues at coordinate 73,328,571 of VDFB02000020.1, forward strand.
CAAGTGAGAATGGAGAAACAGCAACTAAAACCCCCTGAGAATTTAGCACGCATTCCAATGCACTCATGAAGAGGTACCACCCTCCTTGAAGGGGCGATTTTCATTTAAAAATAAAACTTTCAATTATAAAATCTGAAACTTAGCTGGTTGAGTCGCCCAAGGTCAACAAATCCACTGATAAAGTACCTAGAACCAAAAGCCAACTGAAAATTAAACTATAAATAAAAATCACCTTCAGCTGTTGATGAATCAGCAAGACCAAAACTGATAAATCTCCAAAATTTCTTCACAATCGAGCTCAATCTGCTATTCTGGATGAGAAGCAGCAAATTCCAACTAGGTGTTGTATTTCAAACACGAAATTGGATAATTGGCTGGGAGGTAGCATCCTCGAAGCAAGATTTCATTTGTCATTCCGATAGCATAACAATATGATAATATGAATGGATACAAAGCTGAAGTAGAGCATCCAATTTATAGAAGAGTAGAAAACTCTTCAACTTCACAAGAAAGCACGCCAAGAGTCACCAGGAGACTCTTCATATTTCCAAAAATCAAATATTTCTCCAAGAGGCGTCCCTTTTCAAGAATTCACTTTATTCTTTTTAAAAAATATAAATCTTCAATAAAGTGGCGTCCACTTTTCCCAAGGCATTATGTTTTTATTAATAATTAATAAATCACCTCATGAAGGCGTCACCCTTCCAAGACCCTCTTTTAAACACAACTTAAAGTTGTTCTCCTAGGCCAAGGGGTCAACTGCAAATTATAACCTTAATGCCTTTATTCACCATAAAAATGGCTTAAGAAGTCAGACATGAATTGCAAATAATTGCTCCAACTGGAAATGATGTTCTGAAAGCTGACAAACTCCATATTGCTAAAAATAGAATTTACTATAAATAGTAAACTCTCTGAAATGCCAAAGAACCTCAGAACTGGAAACCCTAATTTTACCTCAAACAAGCCTACAGGCTTCCGGAATAGGCTAATGAGTGTCAGAACAGATCACTGATGAGAAGGGGACATTACAACTCCATGTCCCATAGATCATGCATTGTCAGATCCCACTAATTGAGGATGTCTAATTGACTTCCATAATTTGTGGATCTCATATCTCCATTAAAAGTGGATGTCTATTTTGGAGGCACACTTCGTAATAAAGTTCACCTTTAGTTTAGTTTCAGTCAACTGAAGTACTTTCCAGTTGACTCTTTGTTTAGTTTCAGTTGACTGAAGTAGGTTTCCAGTTAGCTGATTGCTCACCTACTTTTAGACATAGGAATAAATCTTGCTGATTGGCAGGACTGATTGTTAACTCAAAGAGATTTTAGGGTTGCCTACTCCTTTGAGTTCTATAAATAAGAGCCTTGGGATCACTATTTGTTAACCTTTACTTACTATGCAAAACTGTTGCGCCATTCTTGCGCCATTCTTGCCGACAAGTTTGAAAGTTATTATTTGTTCACTCTTGGATGAGAGTTAATTGGTTTAATGAGTCATTGTCGATGATTTTGTGCCTTTTTATGTCCCAATTCTTTGTAACTCGTCGATGAAATTTGAAGAAGAAAATCAGAAGGTTCTTGCATTTTGATTCAAATATTTGAATTCTTTCAACGTTTTGTGTTAATAGCTGCTTGTTTCAATCTCCTCCTCGGACAAGGGGTCCTCGGATATTTTGTCATTAACAGTTATTGTGTGATGTTGTTTAATGAGTTGTCTTTCAATCTACACTTCGGATAGGGGTTCCTCCTCCTTAGCAAGTTTTTCAGCAAAATCATCGTGATTTGTTGTTTCTAGTAAGCTGTTTCCTAGCCTATACCTCAGACAGGGGTTACTCCTCCTTGGCAAGTCTTAGATCCAACTTACCGTAAAGAGTGTTTGCTTGCACAAAGCCCTATTTCCAGCATAGATCTGAGAGTTCAAAGCCTTAGACTCATTCTGGCGAAACGGTCAGACCAAGTAATCCAACAATCCATTCCTACTCCTATGCCCTCATGCTCTGTTTATCTTGGGGAGATAGGATAGATTAAAAGCTAGTTTAGTCGTAGTTAAGATCTGCAGAAACCAGAGAAAAACTTAGCTATAGCGCATTGTGTTTGTGCACCCTTGTGTCATGCCGCTGAGTAAAAAAAATAGGAACCTTAGTACTTTTTTACGCATACATCAACAAAGAGGGATCTTCCTCTCTATAATCCGAAGTAGCAGTACTATAACACTTGCAATAGCTGACTGTTTCCAATAAGCATTCCAGAGGTGCTAATTGAAGCGCCAACAATGATCTTGCAAGCAATAAGTGAAATAAAGTTTCCAGTTTATGGGGTATGACAATTATTTGACTAAATAAATTTCACCCCATTTGTTTCAAATACACATTTTGTCTAATTTCAAATGCAAATATGACAATTAGTCTTGTTTGAGCAAATTGCCTAGAATCTAACGTTAGTGATCATCTTTTTTCTTGGCATTAATTGAAGCAATCTTCTTGGCTTCGAATTGGTTTTAAGGCATCTGACAGTATTGGATCCCTGCAATAAAAAGGTTTTGGACCAAAGGTGTTCATCACACCATATGATTTGAGACTCATCCCTAGAACCCCCTCCTTACACATAGGTGATCTTAGATAGGCATTTGTGATGACCTGTTTTATTCCCTAAATCACACCACAAGACTAATTGGATGCCCCTTGACCCCACTGGGGGTGCTGCCCCCAGACCCTTGCAAGGGGCACTGCCCCTCGACCCTGTTGGGGTGTTTCCCCTAAACCCCCATCAAACTATAGGTCTAAGCATGTAATAGGCCAATGATGAATCATGATCATAAAACCTACAAAATACATATCCCCTGTTACAAATATCCGCATCTTTCACAGTCAAAGCCATAATCAAGTATTATATTGTTTCATACATTAGACAACTTGTTTAGTATGCAAGCATTGTTAATGTTATTCTAGCGGCGAGAGATTTCTTTCTCCAATCAAATTCAAATAATTAAATAGCATTTTGAATGAGGCCGACTCTTGAGATAAGTCGTCTCATTTCAATAAATAATAATTTATATTTTATTATGGAAGCCGACTTAAAATAAAAAGTCGCCACCCTTGTTAAGTCGTCTCTCTTTGTAAGAGGCCGACCATTCATGAAAAGTCACCTCACATGTGTATATACTAAAGACATCTTCCTCCTCATTAGCAATCGAATTATCAAGTCAAATTCGCACATTTCTAAGTGGAGACTACCTTCATCAGCAGATCAACATATTGCTCAAGAAGATCGACTTGTGTATATGTCTCTATTCATTGTCAAATTCGCATCTAGTGAGGTGCTGTTATATTTACTTTAGTTCAGCCTAGAGGTTGGCCAAATTGTAAAGCGAATTGCTGCTCATTTATTCAATATATAAGTGATATATTGTTGTTGGGTTTTTCTCCCTCAAGAAGAAGGGTTTTCCCAGGGTATATGTTGTGTTCTATTGTTTATATTTGTTTTATTTCTGCTTAATTCAATTTTGGTCATAAAATTAACATGGTATCAGAGCGGGTTTAAGCAAGATCAAGATCAGATTTGTTTAAGCAGCGAAATCTTCTCCTCTTCTTCTCATCTAAGGGAGTCTATCTTAGCTTTGAAAATGGTGAACGGACTCAAGGTTGAAGATAGGCTTGATGGTGCATCTAACTTCACCTCTTGGAAGTTCAGAGTTCTTATTGAATTGAAAGAGAATGATCTTCTCGATTTCATGTAAGGCGAGGTACCCGAGCCATCCGATAAGAGTGAGAAAACTCAATGGAAGAAGAATGGCACAAAGGCTAAGAAGATCTTGATTGATTCTGTGAAGGACCATCTTGTGCCAATTATATCCAAGTTGAAGACAGCCAAAGATATGTTCAAGACTTTGGAAGGCTTGTATGAGATCAACAACACCAGCAGAGCTCTTGCCTTGAGGCAACAGCTCCATCATATCAAGATGGCTAAAGGAGATTCAGTCATCTCTTTCTTCATGAAGATCACTGAGTTGAAAGATCAGCTATATGCCATTGGAGATATAGTTGAAGATAGAGATTTAGTCATGTTGGCACTGAATGGTCTTCCTCAATCTTGGGAGCCCTTTATCCAAGATATCAGTGGGAGATCTAAATTACCCAAGTTTGATCGTCTTAGAGCTGATTGCATTCAAGGGGAATCCAGGTTGGCAGCAAGAGGTAATGGACGAAGCTCTCACAATGAAGACAATCATGTTTTTGCTGCTCAAACTTCCAGAAGGAAAGGAAGAGAAAGGAGAAAAGGAAATTTCAAGAGGAATAGAGACAAGAAATCAGATTCTGCTCCTAAACCAAAGAAGAAGGATCTCTCCCATATTTAGTGCTTCAAATGTGACAAGTATGGTCACTATACTAGAGATTGTGTAACAAGACTAAAGCAACATGCTTCTACTACGGATGTTGATGATGTCTCACCTCAAAAGGAATCAAGAGACAACTCAGGAGGATTTCTATTCATCTTTGCTCTATCAAGCAATGTTCCAACCGAGAGTAGAACATGGTTGAGTGATAGCGGTGCCTCGTGACACATTACAAGATATCAAGAGCATCTTTCAGACTTGGTAGAAAGAGAAATCAACTTACAAGTGATAATCAGAGACGATGCTTGGTATTCAGTGAAAGGTGTTGGAGCCACCTCTCTTCATCTAGATTCTGGCATCCCTCTTCATTTGAGTGATGTCTTGTTTGTACCAGGAAACAAGAGAAATCTTGTTTCAATTTCAGCTTTGGAAGACAAACGGTATCAAATTGCATTTTCTGAAGGAAAAGTTCTTGCTTGGCCAAAGAACTCTAACATCAAAACAGCTCGTGTGATTGGTGTTCGTCAAGAGAGTCTATATAGACTTTCTATTCGTCCAATTCAAGCATTTTTGCATGATTCTACTAGTTCAAGTGAGCTATAGCATAGGAGACTTGCTCACCTACATTTCAGAGCTCTTCCATCCATGCAGAAGATGGTTACAGGACTACCAAAGCTCAGTCAGGAGCATGATGGCATTTGCAGAGGTTGTGCAATGGGTAAGAATTCTAAGGGTCCTTTTCATAGTAGTGAAAGTAGATCAAAAGGAATTCTAGATCTTGTTCATTTTGATTTGTGTGGTCCAATGTCTATGGCATCCTTGAGTGGTTTTTGGTATTATGTGATTTTCATTGATGACTATTCTAGAAAGACTTGGATTTGTTTTTTAAAGTCTAAAGAGTTTGAAAAAGTACTCGATAGATTCAAAGAATTTAAGGCTCAAGTTGAAAATTTATCCAGAAAGAGGATCAAGGTTCTAAGATCTGATAATGGAGGAGAATACACTTTTGGAGGTTTCCGTAATTTCTGCATTGAGGCAGGAATTAAGAGGGAGTTTTGTGTTCCGTACAATCCTCAGCAAAACGGAGTTGCAGAAAAGAAGAATAGATCCATAGTTGAGGCACCCAAAGCCATGATTCATGATCAAGACTTACAAACCTTCCTTTGGGTAGAAACTTCCAGAACTACGGTGTATGTTCAGAATCGGAGCCCTCATCGAATATTGCAAAATATGACTCCTGAAGAAGCCTTCACAGGTGTGAAACCTGAGGTTAGTCATTTAAGAATCTTTGGTTGTCCTATCTATATTCATGTGCCCAAAGATAAAAGATCTCAGTTAGAACCATCTAGCAAGAAAGGAATATTTGTGGGTTACATTGAATCTTCAAAGGCCTACAGGATTTACATTCTAGGACAGAAACGATTGAGATCAGCAGGGATGTGTTTTTCGAAGAAGATGTTGCATTCAAAAGATCTAAGGGATCTTAAATGGAGATAGATAGTGAAGAACAAGAGACACCTCAGGATATGGACATTTCTCCTAATCATACTCTTGAGATTCAGAGGGAGTCTTCTGAACCAGAAGAGGCTAGTGATCCAGTTGATCCCATAGAACCTACTGATGGTCTGAGAGACATTCCTATAGGTCAAAAGAGACCTCTATGGGCCAAACAGACTATGCAAGAGGCAAAGAAGTATGCAGCTCCTAGAGGCACATTCAGAGAAAGCAAAAGAACACAGAAGTTTCCAGGCTATATAGCATTGATGAGTCACATCATTGAGTCTGAGCCTTCCAATGTTGAGGAAGCATCAAGTCAGCAGGTATGGAGAGATGCTATGACAAAAGAATATCAGTCTATTATCAAGAATGATGTTTGAGATAATGTACCAAGACCTGAAGGAAAATCAGTTGTGTCTTCCAAAAGGCTTTTCAAGCTCAAGCATGCAGCTGACGAGAGCATTGAGAAGTACAAAGCAAGATTTGTGGCTAGAGGATTCTCTCAAAAAGAGGGAATAGATTATGAGGAGACATTTTCTCATGTTACTTATTATACATCCATCAAGACTATTATTGCTATTGAATCAACTAAAGGATGGAAGCTACACCAAATGGACGTACAGACTACATTTCTTAATGTTGTGATTGAAGAAGAAGCGTACATTGAACAACCAGATGGATTTGTGATTCATGGAAAGGAATCTCATGTATGCAGATTGAAGAAGGCATTGTATGGCTTTAAACAGGAACCTCGTGCTTGGTATAAGAGGATTGATCGATACTTGATGAGCTTGGGATTCTCCAAGAATGATGGAGATTCAAATCTTTACTTCAAGGTAGTTGATGGTGAGGCTTTAATCTTGGTTCTTTATGTTGATGATTTATTTCTTACTGGAGCAGAATATCTCATTGTCAAATGCAAGGAGTTAGCCTCTGAGTTTGAGATGAAGGATCTAGATCTTATGCATTATTTTCTAGGATTGGAAGTGTGGCAAAGACCCAATGAGATTATTCTAAGTCAAGGAAAATATACCATAGATATCTTGAAGAAATTTGGGATGATGGATTGCAAGTCCATGGCTACACCGATGGAAACAAATTTGAAGAAGTTGAGTAATTTTGCAGCTAGTTCAGATCTGGTAGATCCCACCATGTATAGGCAATTGATTGGATCGTTGATATATCTAGTCAATACTAGACCTGACATTTGCTATGCAATAAGTGCCCTCAGTCAGTTCATGTGTGAACCAAGGCATATTCATCTAGTTGCAGCAAAGCATATCTTGAGATACTTGCATGGCACAGTAGGATATGGCTTGAGATATACTTCCTGTGAAGATCTAAAGTTACAAGGCTATTATGATTCTGATTGGGCCAGAAGTGTAGCTGACAGGAAGAGCACCTCTAGATGTTGCTTTAGCTTGGGGTCTACCATGATTTCTTGGTGTAGCAAGAAGCAAACTTCAGTGGCACTAAGCACTACAGAGGCTGAATATATTGCAGCATGTGTAGCAGCTTGAGAAGCAGTGTGGCTTCGGAAGCTCCTTGCAGGATTGTATGGACAATCATTGGAGCCGACTGTTATTCATTGTGACAACCAAAGTTGTGTGAAGCTATCTGTCAATCCAGTGTTTCATGACAGAACAAAACATGTGGAGATCAAATACCATTACATCAGAGATATGGTACTGAGAAGAGCTATCCAACTAAAGTATATTTGCATTGATGATCAGACGGCTGATATTCTCACCGAGCCTCTCTCCACAGTGAAGTTTGTGCATTTTCAATACAAGCTTGGAGTTGTGGAGAATGAAGCCCTTGCTGAGAGGAGACTCACCATCAGTGATCTTTGTTATCTGCTATAATGCATATTTCTCTGAGATGGAGAAATATGAGGTGCAATCCCTTGTCCATCTCTGAGACAAAGATATAGTTTTTTCCACCCAATGGGAGTATCCATGGTGGATGTCATGTTGAGAGACTCCATGACAACATCACATTGAGAGACTCCGTGATGAATCCTTTGTACTTGTGTTTTTCCACACATGGGAGTAGCCATGGTGGACATCAAAACTCCATGACAACATCACGTTGAGTGACTCTGTGATGGGCACTTGTGCAAATGTTCCTTTCCACACATGGGAGTAGTCATGGTGGATGTCATGTTGAGTGACTCCATGACGATATCACGTTGAGTGACTCCGTGATGAACTCTTTTCCACAAATGGGTGTAGCCATTGTGGGTGTCATGTTGAGAGACTCCATGACATGGATATCTGGAAAGATATCTCCCTAGCTAAGAGGGAGTGTTGATATTATTGTAGCGGCGGGAGATTTCTTTCTCCAATCAAATTCAAATAATTAATAGCATTTTGAATGAGGCCGACTCTTGAGTTAAGTCGTCTCATTTCAATAAATAATAATTTATATTTTATTATGGAAGCCGACTTAATATAAAAAGTCGCCACCCTTGTAAAGTCGTCTCTCTTTGTAAGAGGCCAACCATTCATGAAAAGTCACCTCACATGTGTATATATTGAAAACGTCTTCCTCCTCATTAGCAATCGAATTATCAAGTCAAGTTCGCACATTTCTCAGTGGAGATTACCTTCATCAGCAGATCAACATATTGCTCAAGAAGATCGACTTGTGTAGAAGTCTCTATTCGTTGTCAAAATTCGCATCTAGTGAGGTGTTGCTATATTTACTTCAGTTCGGCCTAGAGGTTGGCCAAATTATAAAGCGAATTGTTGCTCATTTATTCAATATATAAGTGATATTATTGTTGGGTTTTTCTCCCTCAAGAAGGAGGGTTTTCCCAACGTATATGCTGTGTTCTATTGTTTATATTTTTTTTATTTCTGCTTAATCCAATTCTGGTCATAAAATTAACAAGGACTGTTAGTGTTTGGTAGCTTCGGGAGATATTTTCCATTTAATATAATGATTTCCAAGTCAGGTCGGCCTTGATGGGAAAATAATATTTTATAATTTGTATTTTTCTAAGGGAGCCGACCTAGTGAAGAGGTCACCTATCATTGTATATAAGGGACGTGATGCTATGACATTTACACAATCAAGTCCATTCATTCAATTCGCACCTTAGCAGCAGTAGCACTATCCTTATCAGCAGTTCGCCACTTTAGCAATAGATCCAATTCCTTGGAGAAGCATTATCATTTGCTTAAGAGGAATCAACATATATAGTTTGTATAAGTCATGGCCAAATTCAAGCGCCTGATTTGTAAACAGTGTTCTGCACTTATTATTCTAATATATATGAGAATATTCTTTGCTGGTTTTTTCTCCCTCGAGTAGGAAGGTTTTTCCAGGGTAATTACTATGTTTATTGTTCATGTGTAGCACTTTTCTGCTTTCTGTTAAATCTGATCTGAAAACTAACATGGTATCAAAGCGGGTTTAGAAAAGACCTGATCAGATTTGGCTAAGCAGTATAACCCCAACATGGTTGTTTGTGAAAATCTCTAGTCAGAAGTAATCCTTAAGGCAGAGTAGATTGAGAAGGATGTGAGTCTAGACTTGGGTGGACATTTGTTATCGGATAATTATTCTTTGGTGTTATCGCATCTATATTTGGTGGAGTCAGACTAGTTTATCTATGGTGCTATTCCATCCTGTTATCAGGATTGACATCACATTGAACATATACATGTATGGGAATATTTTTGTGTTCCAGGAGCTATTGTAACTATCATATTCATGTTAGCTGAATGCCTATGCATACGGGAGTATATATTTATCATTGTGTCAGAAGGACCGGGCCTTTGCATGACGGAATAGTGAAGGACTAATCTATGAGGAAGAGGCGTAGCAAATCCAGGAAATAAGAGTTAGAAGCCATCGCAAGTTATATTGTAATTATTGGCATTGTGCAAACAGGGGTTCCGTAGAGGTGTCGGAGGAGAATCGAATGTACCTTTGGTGCAAATATATATCTACATGTTGTGACCTTTTCACACATCACCCCATTCAAAATGGGGACCACCTAATTTTTGCTTCATTCGGGTCTTTTGGCTTTGTTTTCTGGTTTGTCTCTGTCTCTGTCCTTTTCGTCTGATGATGTACTTACCATTTGACCTGGATTCGAATTGTGGCTAAGTCTGGAGGGCTTTCTGATGAATTAGGGTTTACAATCTTCAGACTACTTTGAGGTCAAATTGAGTTGGCTAATCAATTTCTAAGTTTAGCACTGCTGTTAAGATGCTTCAAGCAGGCTCCCTCTGAATTTTCACTGAATTCCGACAACTTGCTATTTTTAGTAAATGCCAATTTGGGGTTTGTTTTCTTGAGATTTTCAAATTCTGACAATTGCACTGAACTTAGAATGTTGTGAGCTACCTGCTTGCAAAATTTGAGCTGAAACGGATAACTTGCTATTTTTAGTAGTCCTGCCTCTGAGGGCCACTTTTAGGGTTCGCATGTTGGATTTTTAGATGCATGTCTGAAGATTTTTGTGGGTTTTTCGAGACCTTCACAGTGATATAGCATGCAAAACGAGATGACTTTCAATGGTTCATGCTTCAATGGCTATTTTTAGAGTTTGCATGCAAGATTTCTCAGCGCATGTCAGCATAATCTTTCTGGGTTTTCTGAGAGCTTCGCAACGAGGCAACATGCAAGCAGGGTTGATCACTTTTCCGGAACTTGCTATTTTTAGCCAATGCTCGCATGTTGATCATTTTTCTGGGTTTTTCTGGGTTTCTTGAGATCTCTTAGGCAGTGTGACATGCAAACTCATTCAGCAGCTAGTTGGTCACTTTTTCAACCACTTACTATTTTTAGCAGGTTCACTTCGGTAGATGCCCAACACTTCAGAATCACGAACCTAATGACATGCAACAGAAACGGAGTTAAACGGAGGTCATTTGAGGCACATGCAAGACGAATTAGGGTTTCCAGCTTCGGGACCCAAAATGAGGGGTCAAATGCCAAAATTTCCAAAAACCAAGGTATCCCATCATGATCAGCATCTTTTGAAGGAGTCCACTGGTAAAATTTGAAGGCAATCGGAGCACTTACTATTTATAGTAAGCCACTTCTCAAACAGGCTATAAATAGCAAGTCAGCGCGAGGCATTAGTATGAACAGGTCAAGCAGGTGATGAGGACCCCATGGCGTGAATTTCAAGTCAAACGAAGCTGCAGAGATTCAAAAAATCAAGCACTTACTATTTTTAGCATGCTTGTGTAGAGGAATTAGGGTTTCCTAAAATGTAGGGCAAAACCCAACAGTTATACAAATGAAGCATCCAGTCACGTTCAACACCCTTCAGGCAATCAGCACACAAAGTTTAAGCACATTCTGAGCAATTAATATTTTTAGTAAGTTGCTAAAAATAGCAGGTATAGGCAAGCACCAGGCACCAGTAGCTCAATCACATCACAAGGTTCGAGATAAAGTAAAAATCAAGCTTTTTGGAGCTAGAAATCAGCTTAAAATGCAAAATTTGAGAAACTTTCTAAAATAGAAAGCTAGGGCAAGCTGAGGGCAACGTGAACAAACTACTTCAAATCAGACGAAAGCTTTGAAATTCATCCAAGTCTGATAAAATGAAAGCTCCAGCACCAAAATGCGCCCTTGGAAGGAGAAGCCATGAAAATTTGTCTAAGTCCTCGAAATTGGAAGTAGGCATGGTGAAATGCGCCCTTGGAGTTGAAGATTGGTGAAATTTTTTCTAAGTCATCAAAATTTGAAGCTTGATGCCTCATTTGCGCCTTAAGAAGAAAAGGAGACTTGAAATTTCACCAAGGCATAAAAAAAAATGGAAGCTTGATGCCTCATATGCGCCTTTGCTAACTAGAGGGTAGAAATTTCACCAAGTGTTATAAACTAAAAGCTGACCCCCTTGGATGCGCCTGGACTTGTGGAAAGAGTTAGAGAAGTTTCTAAGTATTTAAAACTTGAAGCATGCACACCTGTATGCACCTTGATCCGGAGGAGAGACATGGAAATTTTGCTAAGTGTTTTAAATTTAAAGCTACTACCCTCATATGCGCCCAGCCTAGGGAGGGGTCATTCAAATGTTCTAAGTATTGTAAACTCAAAGCTTGACCCTCTATTTGCGCCTAAGGAGAGAAGAGGATACTTGAAAATCTTCTAAGGCATTTGAAATTTGAAGGGGGCTCCTCTATATGCGCCTTAACCCAATAGCAAGTGTGGAGAACTTCCTAAGGCGTACAAACTCAAAGCTACTCATGTCATATGCGCCCCTACAAGCTTGAAGACACATAGAAAATTCTAAGTGTTGTGAATTTGAGGCTCAAGGCCTCATATGCACCCAGCGAAGAGGTGGTCTTAAAAAAATTTCTAAGGCGTATAAATTAGAACCTTGACACTCCATATGCGCCTTTGAAGAGGAAAGAGGAAGCCTTGAGAAATTTCTAAGGCATTGAAACTAAAAGCTAGATCCTCCATATGCGCCCTGGCTGAAAGAAAGAAGAGGCTTGAAAGTTTCTAAGTATTGTAAATTGAAAGCTCTGGGTCCTAAATGCGCCCTTGACTGGAGGAAGAATTCTGGAAATTTTCTAAAGTGTGGGAGGCTAGAAGCTTGAAGGGCTGAATGCGCCTAGCTTGAGGAGTAAGTTAGAAAATTTGCTTTAAGTGTTCAAAACTGAAAGTTACTACCCCCATTTGCGCCTAACTCAAGAGTTGAAGCTGGAGATAAGATACCTTGTGTGCGCCCAAGAGGCTGGAGATTGACAGAAATTTCACTGAGCATTGTGAATTGAAAGCTCCAGGGGTCATATGCGCCCAGCTAAGAGAGGAGGTTTTGAAAATATTCTAAGAGCTTGCGCCTTAACTTGATGAAAGAGAGTTGTAAAATATTCTAAGGCGTTTAAATTAAAAGCTTGACCACCTACATGCGCCTTGAGAAGGAGGGGAGTTAGAATTTATTCTAAGGCATCTAAACTTGAAATGCAAACCCTCAGATGCACCTAAAGAAGAAGAGAGACTTGAAAATTTCTAAGTTTTATAAGCTGGAAATAAGACCCCCAGAATGCGCCCTTGGAAGGAGAAATTTCCTGAGTGTTAAAAAATTTGAAACTCAAGGTGTCAAATGCACCTAACATTGAGAAGGGAATGGTGAGAATTTTCTAAGTGTTACAAATTGAAGGCTTGAGGGGTGAAATGTGCCCAACTCTGGAGGTGAGTTGAAAATGTTTCTAAGGGGTATAAATTTAAAGTGACACCCCCCTATGTGCGCCTTAGTTAAAAGGGAGGATGAGGAAATATTTAAAGTGTTGAAACTGGAAGTTACACCTCCAAATACGCCTAGAACAAGGATTGAAAATTGAGAAAAAAAAAAATTTAAGACATTTGAATTAAAAATTCAAGAGTAGATATGCACCTAGCATGAAAGTTCAAATGGAAATTTTTGTAAGTTGATAAAAGTTTGAGATGGCTTGAGAAAATTTCCAAAGGTGTTGGAAATAAAATAAAGTTTGTTCTAGTAAAAAAAAACGCCCCAGGCTGGAAGTTAAATAAAATTTGATTAAAATTATTTTCCAAAGTCTAAAAAAATCAAATGTTCCCCTTCAGTTAGACACATGAAATTTTAAAGTTGAGAAATATTTATTAAGGGGAAATTTATTTTTGGAAAATGTTCTGGAAGGAAAATAATTTCGCCTGGTGATTTTAAAATATGAGAACTCACAACTGATGATATTTTTTCTAGGTGAAATATGGATTTTTCTAAGGCGCTGGCGAAGGAGATAAATAAAATTTTCTCAAGTGAAATAAAAATGCGTTGAGATTAAATTTTAATAAAAAAAATACGCCATTATTTAAAGATGAGATAATTTTTTATGCTGGAGTAATTTTAATCAATTTCTCAAAATGTTTCAGTCAACTGAAAGTAACTTGCAGTCAAGGAGGGAAATTTAAAATTTGAACGAGGAAAGAATCTTCAATAATAGCAAATTTCTATGACGACTCTATGACAGCTGAGAATATTCTCTCCCAAGTTAGAAAATTTCTAAGTGGTGGCGAAGTGAATTAATGACAACTACTAAACTGGGCGCCTGCTTTCAATTATAAAAACTCTAAGGCTATTCATTTTTCTTCACAAAATTGCAGAGTTGAAAATTGTGCTGAAGCTGAAAGTGATTGCTGAGTGAGTGAGAAATTTCTGAGTTGAGAGAATTATTTTTTTCTAAGTGCTGAAGTTGAAGTGAGTGAGTGTTAAAAAGAAGAAATTCTGAAGTAAGAGTGTTGAGCTTGATTTTTCGAAGTGCTAAAAGTGGTATTGTTGAGAGTTGTTGAAGCTCGAAGTTTTAATTTTGATGTTATAATTCTCGAGGTTTGGAGTTGAAGTTTTAATGCTGAAGATTTTTATTTTTGAAGCTAACTCCACTTGCCATCCATCTCGCAGTATTTTTATTTTCTAAGTTAGAATTATAATGCTTGAATTTTTGTTTTACAGACGGCTGAAATAAGAAAAGGAGATGCTGTCGGAACAAGCAAGGTTGTAGGCAGAGTAGGAAATGCTGAAGCAGGAAAGGAGAATGCCTCCAGGCAGGCGATAATCAAGCAGCTGAAGAAGTCCTTTATCCCTGAATAAAAGTTCGTGTCAAAGCTGGGAGGTTTGACTGATACCAACCTTGGTTCATTCAACCTCAAAGCATTCAAAAGAAGAATATATGGGCAGGGTGGTTATCCTCCATCGGTGACTTCGCACAATATTGTGAGGAGTGGATTGTATGCAGCTGCTGATTTTCCACCAGCAATTCGATGTTCAGAGTCGATAATGGAATGTGCAAACTACTACAGGTCAGACCACCGAACAATTGTTTCTCCAGATGGCATGTTGCTGGCCAACTTCGCACCTGAGGCTATTGGAGAAGCGTTTGGGATTCCAGCAATGGACAGAATGTTGTAAAAGTCTAAGGAGAGGGCTGATAAAATGTATGCCTCATCTTTTGATAAGTGTGCTAAGAGAATCAACACAGCATGGATGAGGAAGCCAAAGCCTCCTGGCGCCAAATTGCAAAAGAAGATTATTTCGGAGGAGCTGAAGCAAGAATACTGTGATTTAATCATGATCCTCAGCTAGGTAAATGGCAACCCACAGGCATATGCTTTTGAGCCTTGGATGTTCTTCTACATCAACGTGGTGCTGGAAGGAAAAGAATATGTGGATTGGGCGAAGATGATCAACGACAACATTGATGAACAATTCAGAAACCTGAGGAGAACAAAGACGTTCTACATGAGCTCATATGTCATTTATATGCTAGCTCGAATGACGAAGTATAAGGGGCTAACATACCAGGAGCCAATTGGATGTGATTCCGGTCAATTCAAAATCCACGAAGCTTGCAGGCAGTTACATCTGACAAGTACCTCCCACTTCAAAAGAGTGAACGATGCCTTCACTATGTATATCACAAGGACTCTTCAACAAAGAACGCAACAAAGAATATCTAAAGAGGAACAAAAGTTGATTGAAGAGTACGGGTTTTGGTTAGTCCAATTCCCGAAGTTCACGTATATAAGGTCGTTTGGGTTCCATTCCTATAACTACCGACTGCCAAGATACCCCACAGATAGGATGGTGATGCTAGAAGTGTCTAGGCAACTCATGGCCTACGACAAAATTATAAGGAAGAAGAAGAAAGGAGGTTTTCACATTCCTATTGTTATGGGAAATTCGCTTGAGAAGTGTCCTTTGCAGGCAGCCAAGGAAGTGAAGGATGAGTTACAATTCTATCACCTCACTCTACACACCAGCCGGCAAGACTTTGATCCTCAAAGGAAGATTGGAATTGTACATGGCGAAGAATATAGGCACAAGGCTCATTCAAAAGATTTTTGGGCAAATGCGGGAGATGAAGCTGAAATCAGAAGGGGGATGTTTTCCAGATTGCCTCTGAAATTGATCAGAGAGTGTGAGGTTGTCCAAATTCCAGATCAAGTGGATGAAGATGCCAACATTACTCACCCAAATCATGAGTCAATCAAGGACACACCAATCCCACCACCTAATTGAGTGGAGCC
Organism: Sequoia sempervirens; assembly: GCA_007258455.2. Classification (NCBI taxonomy): domain Eukaryota; kingdom Viridiplantae; phylum Streptophyta; class Pinopsida; order Cupressales; family Cupressaceae; genus Sequoia; species Sequoia sempervirens. The sequence continues at coordinate 73,344,423 of VDFB02000020.1, forward strand.
GGAAATCACAGACTTAGACACTTTGTCTATGCATGTCTTAACTTTCACGAGGAGCTGGGTGGATGGGCATGTTCACAGGCTTAAGAGAAGATCAATTGCCCTCACATACAATCTCATGGGCGATCGAAGGCCACTGATGTCAGTAAGGAAGAGGAAACAAATCGCCCAAGCTGCAGAGCCACTACAAGAGGAGGAACCAGTTCAGCCTGAGCCTCAGAGGACGGAGGAGGCATCGCCTACACAGTTGTTGGCTCAATCTTCCAGCATACAAGAAGTTTCAATGTTTGCAAATCAAAGGGATAGAGTGAATGAAGAGCAAGAAATGGGAGAAGTTAACCAGCCATCGCCTAGAGAGCCCGATAGTCAGAGTGCCAATGCTCTTGGGAGTGCTAACCAACCAGATGAAGATGAAGAAACAGAAATAGATATTCGCTTGGATCGTGCACTCGAGGCAACCTTTGAGGACGAGGATATTACGGAGCCTGAAGTTCGGGGTCTTGAAGAGGATAGTCAGCACATGGAAATGGATGAGCCTCAATCGAATTTCGCTGAAGAGGAAGTTCATGGAGTACAAGCAACAGAGGAGCAACCGCTTATCGTCTATAGCGCCCAACAGGACGTCCCAAATTGGCTCACAAGTGCAATAAGGAGAGATCAAGAGGACGACACTGACCCAGCAATTGAGATGGAAGAGCTCCTTAACAGAATAAGTAGGTCACCTAAAAGGAAGAGAGCTAGGAAGTACTCCAGAATGGAAACAAATGAGGCCTATTCTCGCACTCTCCGTATTGCGGTTCCGAGAGAAGAATGTGATCTAGGTGATGTAATGCCTGAAAATTACATAGTCACTACAATTGAATTAGGGCGCCCTATTGGAACACAGGTGATCGAGGAGGTTGAAAACTCCTTCCAGGCGCTGAAAGATAGGCTGCTTCAAAAAGGAGAGAAATATAAGAGGCTGAAAAAGGGAGCATAAGGCGTTAGTTGGGTATGTGTAGCATTTAGCACGTCCATGTGCTCAGGAGAACCCAACGGTGGAACTTCCAGCTGAGCTTCCACGAGAGTCGATCAGCAGGCTCGAAGAGATGAAGAAGGCCATTCAGGAGGGAGATAAGTGGATTGGCGGTGTTCGTGCTGAAGCTGAGAGATTCATTGTAGATCTTGTCTCCTCTTTCCAGCATGCTTCCAATATCCTCTCTCGTTTGGAGAACATCGAGCAGGCTTGGAACGATACTCACATATTTCAAGATAAGACTACTCCACACCTGGTTGCTCTGATGCGCATACCAATGCAGACTTTGGTTGAAGAAGGGGTGATTCAAGTAGGAGATAGATATGATTTTCAAGGTTGGTATTCTACTGCATTCACTGGCCGAGGTTTCTTCGACACGGCAAAGACGGAGTCGGCCAAGATTAGGAAGGCTATGGGAAATATTCAAGAAGGCATCCTCAATACGCTGGAGGCATTATTCACGAAAAGACTAACTCCCGAGGAGGTGACAGTGGATGGATTGAAGGGCAGATTGCAGCCATTCTTCTCTGAGATGAGAGTATTTGCTCAAGTGGACTTTGAAAATATCTCCACGTTCTCAGCCATTATTCAGAGCAGGCAGGAATCCATTGAGGCTTGGAGAAAGTATTATATCCGGCAAGAGCAGACGATTGCTATCCTTGAGTACCAGCTCAATCCTACTCTGGCGATCTTCGAACAAGAAGTTGATGCAGTGCTGGCCCGGTTTGTTGCTTTCACGGTCTTAGAGAAGAATAATGGGAACAAGGTCCTGGACGAGAATCTTCTGGAAGGATAGTGGGCATTAATTGCCCATAGTGGTCAAAGGAGGAATCTGCCATTTTTGTGCTCATTAATTGCACCACTCCTCCACCTTCTGGCGGTTTTTAGGGCAGAATCTAGTCTAGGGCTGATGTGGCTCGATCTGAGCCGTCCATTGTAATTTGATTTGGACCATCCATTGAGATTGGCTAGCTATATAAAGGGGACTCCCCTCATTTCTACATTATTAGACTAGAGAATAGACATTCTGATAGAGCATAGAGAGACAGCTTAGAGTTAGCATAGTTTCATTGCATAGCATAGTTTGAAGGAGAAGGAAAGTTCTCCCTTTGAGAATTTTGTAAGGAATTGTTACGAAGACTATCATAATAAAAGAGTTTCATTGATAGCGAATTTGTCTTTTGTTATGAGCAGTTAGTGAGGTTTCTTCGCCCTTCAACTTCAAGTAGGACATAATGTAATGTCCCCGTTTTAGCTGACATTGTTTGTCGAGGAGTGAGCCTATTACTTTGATCCTCGTAGGCTGACAGGAGTGTGCAGAGGATCATCTGGGGCAGTTACTCAGTGTTTGGTAGCTCCAGTATTGCAGTTGTTTCAAGTTGGGCCTTCGCAGAATCTTCTAGAGTGCTTTTTCAGGAACTTTCTATTTTTAGAAAGTTAGGTCAAGCAGAAGCTGCTATTTTGGGCAAGGCACCTGGTTCAACTATTCAGCTCAGAGTCGACCCAGTTCTTCAGTTTGATGATCAGGCGGAGAAATAAGGAGTATTTAATGATTTATTAAATATTTAATATTTTGACTTTATATTAAAGTCACTTTATTAATATATTTAAATATTAATGATTAAATGATATATTATAAAGTATTTTAATACTTTATAATAAAGTGATTTATTTTGACATAATGAATAGATATTATTCATTAATAAGGCGTCATTTAATTATTATTATTTCTCCTAAGTCAAAGAGGCGAATTAAATCATTTTATTAAATGATTATTTTAAAAGAGCTTTGGGTCGAATTTTCAAGAAGGAGATATATATTTTCAAGAAAGACAAAATCGAACCATTATGTTATAGCTATTCAACTTTTGTCTTTTTGCTCTGAGCATTGGAGTTTGCAAACCCTAGGGTTTCTGGCAGACAAACGTTTCTGGAGAACGAAAACTCTTCAGGAATTAGGCAGACTGAGACTGTGAAATACCAGTTTAAGCTTGCATTTGGTGATTTCACACAGAGATCACAGATTGGATTCATTGATCGATTTATTCAAAGTTAGCTGAGAATAATCATCTACCAGTTGAGGCGAATCTTTCAGAGGTTATTTATCTAAGATCTGGCAACATTTCATTGAGCCGTACTTTATCATTTATTGCTGCTGCATCTGGCCGTACGGCTGTACCAGCAGGGCCGTACTATTTCTTATCAGAGGGATACGCCTTTCTTCCAGTCTCTGGCAGAGGATACTTGGGCGGCTTGGTCTTTGAGGGCTTCTGCAACATTTTCTGGAGCTGGAGATCCTCCTATCTACTTGGCCGTACATTCTTCTTCTTTCTTTTGGCGCCTGGCAAGAAAAATCAGGTTTTTGAATTAAATTATATTCTACATACATTTGTTACTATAATTGCATTGTAAAAGCTCTGGAATGATAAATAATAGATGCGCCTATGATCTTGGAACAATTTTGAGCTTATTCCATTGAGTTAGAATTTTTTATGAATTTTTAGCAATTTCTTTAGCAAAATCGCAGCTTCTAGTTTTCTTGCAAAAATCCATCAAAACACAAAAAAAAGTCAAAAACTTGCAAAAACAAAACTATGTCAGTCTGGGTTTCGGGTTGAGAACCACCAGGGTTCTTACAGGTAATACTTTATAATATATCATTTAATCATTAATATTTAAATATATTAATAAAGTGACTTTAATATAAAGTCAAAATATTAAATATTTAATAAATCATTAAATACTCCTTATTTCTCCGCCTGATCATCAAACTGAAGAACTGGGTCGACTCTGAGCTGAATAGTTGAACCAGGTGCCCTGCCCAAAATAGCAGCTTCCGCCTGACCTAACTTTCTAAAAATAGAAAGTTCCTGAAAAAGCACTCTGGAAGATTCTGCGAAGGCCCAACCTGAAACAACTGCAATACTGGAGCTACCAAACACTGAGTAACTGCCCCAGATGATCCTCTGCACACTCCTGTCAGCCTACGAGGATTGAAGTAATAGGCTCACTCCTCGACAAACAATGTCAGCTAAAACAGGGACATTACACATAAGTTAGAGTAATTTTTATTTTTATGCAAATAGTTAGCTATGGATTTGTGGTGTTTGATTGAGGTAGCTTCGTTTAATCCATACCACTAGCAGCTTGCTGACGGCAAGTTTGCCTTGTGTGGTCAACTGGAAATCATTTCAAACTTAACTTCGAATGTGATCCACGTGCTTGTATGCATCGTCCTGATGGTATATGCATGCTGAATTGTAATCTGAATATCTTCCACTACTCCCTTGAAGATTGCACCAATTTTGCTGAAGTTGTCCTACGCGAGGCAAGGCGAAATTCGGTTGAAGTCTGTTGAAGTTAAGCTCCACATATCTTGCATTTAGACTAGAATTTAGGCTTTCTAAACCATGCACACATTTAAATTCCGCATAATTCTGGTTAGTATAGGAACACATACCTCATTGCTAAATCATCCACAACACACAAAAAAATTTCCCTTCCAATCATTAACCGGCTGTTAGCTGCAAACGTCCTGAACAATTGTGTAAGTCCCCTCATGTAAACAGCAAATCACAACGAACCTACTGAGGGTATTCCATAGCATTTTGGAACCTTGGAGTTGAACATACGAACTTTCTAGCAATCTTAGCGTATGGAATTCTTTGATCAAGAGAGAATGGAGTAGCCTTCGGATACTTTGTTCTGCTGATTGGTGCAGTCACAAAAATCACATCAACACTACAGAAGTCGGGTATTCTGTTGTCAACAATGTTTGAAAATGTTGTTCATATTAAGAAGTCGTTTACAGGAGACAAGCACATCGCAATCAATCACCAAACACAGATGCAGGGGATCACCATATAAAGACTGAACTTCTCTCACAGACATTAAGTTAATCGAGAGTTGCATATATTGGTGGAATGAATCTCATAAGCGCCAGATATAAGTGTATCCGCTAGAGTTTTCATTGGGTGTTGGATTTCATGGACACGGGCTTCTCTATGTTTCCATTTATGCAGAACCTATATGTTGTATGTGTTGACCGATGATTGGAGGAGAGTATTTGCGTTGGGAGTATTAGCAGAGGTCTGAACCGGCATCAACAATCATGGGAAATTATTTAATCAACATAGAGCTAGCCGACAAAGCATTGTCGGGAGCAACTTGGAGCCTTTGAGAGAGGCGACATCATTGATTGGAAGGAATTTGACTTTAGATGACTGGAGATTGGGAATATTTGACAAAGACAAAGCAATTATTTTGGAGAATAAATTTGAAGGAGTCGTTATCATTGGCATAGACAAACCAAGGCGGCCAGACCAAATATTTCAGGTGCATCGATTTCATTTATAAGGAAAGTTTGACTAATACTGTATCGATTAGTTTGGAATGCAGTTACAAATAGCTATCTTTACAACACAATTACTGTGGTTGCATCCAAAAACATATTGATTATGAGTAAGCCTGGAACTAATCATTGTATCAAACTGTGAATGTTGGATGGTTCTATCTTGATCTGTAAAGGAATATTGGACAATTAGTAGAACCGTCCAATTGTTTGGGTTCCACTCATTCAGAGGGAGTTTAATTCTAAGAATTCAAGACACGAGTTGAGATCATATCCAGGAAGAAGTCTAAGGTTCTAAGATCCATCAATGGAGGGGAGTTCACTTCCAGAGGATTTCTTTGCAATCTCTGAGGCAGGGATCAAGAGGGAGTTCTATGACTCAGTGAAAGTGTCAGTTACGTGGGTTGCAATGTTTGGAAGACCTCTTCAGCTGTAGTGAATAGAATTGCACAAGACAATCAATCTAGATTTGACATTGGTAGCTCCACAAACCTATTCAGAAGAGGGTGATCTAGGATAAGGTCGAGAAGGATAGTCCTGAACTCTCTACAGTACCAGAGGTGTGCGTTGGAAATCGTTCCTCGAAGGCAAGCATTGCAGGCAATCTTGGACGAGGAGGTCAGGAGGTTGATGCAAGTACTTGGAGCTTCAGAGGGAGTCACATCATCATGAAGACTTGTTGTAATGTATATTTCTCTCAAACGGAGAAATATGAGGTGAAAGCCCTTGTAGTGTATATTTCTCTGAGATGGAGAAATATGAGGTGAAAGCCCTTGTAGTGTATATTTCTTTGAGACGAAGAAATATGAGGTGAAAGCCCTTGTAATATATATTTCTCTGAGATGGAGAAATATGAGGTGAAATCCCTTGTAGTGTATATTTCTCTAAGACGGAGAAATATGAGGTGCAAGCCCTTGTTCATCTCTGAGACTGAGATGAGATGTCATGTTGAGAGACTCCATGACGACATCACGTTGAGAGACTCCGTGATGAACCTGAGATGTGTTTTCCACAAATGGGTGTAGCCATTGTGGACGTCATGTTGAGAGACTCCATGATGAGGATATCTGGAAAGTACCTCCCTAGCTAAGAGGGAGTGTTAGTGTTTGGTAGCTTCGGGAGATATTTTCCCTTTAATATAATGATTTCCAAGGCAGGTCGGCCTTGATGGGCAAATAATATTTTATAATTTGTATTTTTCTAAGGGAGCCAACCTAGTGAAGAGGTCACTTATCATTGTATATAAGGGAAGTGATGCAATGACATTTACACAATCAAGTCCATTCATTCAATTCGCACCTTAACAGCACCACCACCACCATCCTTATCAGCAGTTCACCACCTTAGCAGCAGATCCAATTCCTTGGATAAGCATTATCATTTGCTCAAGAGGAAGCAGCATATATAATTTGTATAATTCATGGCCAAATTCAAGGGCCTGATTTGTAAACAGTGTCCTGCACTTATTATTATAATATATATGAGAATATTCTTTGCTGGTTTTTTCTCCCTCGAGTAGGAGGGTTTTCCCAAGGTAATCAATGTGTTTATTGTTCATGTGTTGCACTTTTTTGCTTTCTATTAAATCTGATCTGAAAACTAACAAGGACGGCCATAGGTAAAGTTGGCATGCTATAGTCATTGTACTATTGAATACAAGTTAAGTCATAGTTGGCAAGAAATGCCATTTTCATAATGCAAAAAATGTATCAATCATGCCCTACATAGGAAACACATAGAACAATCCTATCTATTAGTATGCTAGCTAAAGTTAAACTAGAACATAACCATTTATCTTTTTACTAAACCATTCCTATTTGTTAATGAGCTTGACAACAAAACATGCAGTCTTGAAGGCTTCAATAAAATTTTAATAATAAATTCCTCACCTGAATATACACACCAATCATTGAGACACAAGCAAACATCATGGCTACATCATCATCTAGGACCTATCTTAGACACTAGCGCATGAATTGTCGTGATGCTAGGATGAGTAATGCAAGCTCCTCTAAGCCATAGACTTATATTTTTAGTTTTGATATTTGTTTTGATGCCATGGATTTCATATTCCATGAGTTTTGTATACAATTGACAATATTTATATATCTAAATGTGTTATTTCGTTTAGCTAAAATTTGCATTTATACTTATGTTATTGATGTATGTTTGTGTATATGATCATAGTAAATTCTATTTGATGATGTTATTGTGTATTTAAGGTTTATTTATTAAAGGGTGTATGAAACAAGTTTTAAATCCTTAAAAATCTCTAAATTTCTTGGGTTTTTCTATTTGTCGAGTCTTTACCAAGTCTAAGCTCTGAGTCTAAGTCCAAGTCAAAAATCGACTTGCCGAGTCTAAGGCGAGTCCAAGTCTTGTAAAACTGATGAAAACAACTCAATTCTTCAGGAACCTACAAATTTGGACTCTCGAGAGATCTTAAGAGAAATGTTGGAAATATATCGTAGGGTATATTCATCAAGCTTCATGAAGAAGGAACACAATTGTTCTAATGAAGAGTAATTTGTTCATTTTGAACAAGATTATAAAATACAAATCAAGTCCATACCAGATATGATTGAAACAATGGCGATTCAAGGATCTACCTTGTAACCTACAAAATTGATCTTGTAGACTTTGTTTGTGGACCAAGTTCACTTCTATATTTGATATCTAGAGTAGATCATTTTATCCCAGGGTCTTATTCTCCTAAGTCATCCTTCTTGATTAGAGTAGCTCTACATTTGTGATTAAAAATCAAGGACATCAATATTAGGAATACATGTGCCTTAGATAAATTTGATACAAATCAAGTTACACCAAAAATTGTCACATAAGTCCATTTTAAGTTACATTGTGGGACCATAACCCATAAATCCCAAGATCATTTTCACCTCTTAAACTTTGGATTCTTGGAAAAAAATGTTGTTTTGAACTAGGTGGAATAAAACAATACTTTTCTGAGATATGAAAATCATCCTAGTGTTAAACATGGGAATATGTCAAATCTTTACAAGAGGAGTAACAACCTCCCATTGATATGGAAATTGGATTTTAGTGTCAATCTATTAATTCAGATTCTATGAAGTGTTTGTGGGTGATAATTGTTGCTCTGGATTCTAAGACTTTTGTACATCCAATAATTTGTACTTGAGGATTATTTAGGGAATATATACTTAGAAGGTTATACCATGTCATTAATGAGTCTATGACAAGATGATATATGTTGAAAAATGTTTGGACTAGGTTAAGTGTTACAAACACCTATAAGCTATATTAGATTACATCCTCATTACAAACAATCTTGCCTGAAACTTGTTTGAATAATTATGTGAAATAAAATATACTTTATTTAAGGGAAAATTGTACTTGTTCCCATTTGATTGGGTAGGAAAAGAGGACACCTAGATTCTTTTACTCAAATGTAAAATTGGCTTTACACAATGGAGTGGGATCTTGATATTCAAAATGTAATCCATCATGATGAAGGATGCAACATTTTTTCTATCATTCTGGATTTCAACAAGGGTAATGAAGTATTTGTATCATTTCCCCGATCTTTGTGGTAATGAAATGAGAGAAAACTTGTCTTAAATAATAAGTCTTGCCAATTTCCAACTCTTGGCTTGGTTGTTGAGAGTTATTGGGAAGTAGTATTGCATAAGTTAGAAGAATATTGGACAACAAATTGTCCTCATAGTTTAGGGGACAGTATTAAGCTTACCGGTAGTCAAGTTGAGGCAAGCATACTATCAACTGCTCTTCAAGAGCATCATTGTAGTATAGAGTCAGACATAACCAAGACAATTGCCACTAGTTTTAGATATTTCAATTCCTAAAGTATCACAACAGAAGCTAATTACATCACAAAAAGGAGCAATGTCAAAAAATTACAAATCTTAGCTTGTGATTGCTTGAGGACAAGCAATCCTGGGCAGGGTGGACTGTGATGACCTGTTTAATTCCCTAAATCGCAACACTAATATTAAACCCTTGTGGCATCTATCTCATAGGGAGTTCGATAAGCTTCTGAATCTGCAAGTCCTTCACAAGAATACGACATCAAATAATTAAAGCTACAGACCAGATAAATATAGATTAACATTGCCTTAACAACACACAAAGGGGACAAGGTATTCCATGTCAGACTTGGTTGCCAGAATCTATCCCCTCTTAACAACCCCTTACAATCCTCCGATTCATCTAGCAAGTGATAGCCAATAATATGACAACTATTTAGTCATTAAATAAAAGGACAGCAATTAATGAGTATGTAGTGATTTATACGTGAGGAGATAATTATGTGAATGAAAGCCAACAATTAATTGTAAAGAGGCAAAAATTATAATCAGCCAAAGGCAGTGATTAATAAAGAGGTGCATCCTTTGTAAGGGATGCAATGGAATAGAGGGATGTGTCTCTTGTTAAATGAATAAAGGTGACTCTCCCCACCATGGGAGATATAAAAGGAGAAACAAATGAGTGGGGAGAGGCATCAAGGAATTGGAAATGAGTAAGAAATGGAATGGAAATCACTTGGAAATCTGAATAAAGCAGCTGATTGGAAGAAATGGAATAAATTATAAGAGATCTATTGGATTAAGTATTATTGCCAAGAATCTATTTGGGAAGTAAGTTTATATATATATATATATATATGAAATATGGATAATAGATTCTTATTCGTTTGATTTTCATGAAGCAATCATGTGCAGGGTTGGCAAGGAAACATGTAGGGAAAGGCAGTATAGGAATTGTCTTGGTTGGATGTTCCTACCACATGGGGCCAAGGGGGGTATGAGCACGCCCTTGGGCTTAATTGTGATGAATAGTTTTTTAGCGCCCTATCATGTGTTTCTCTCCAATCCCTACCATGATTGGTTATTGGAAAAGAGTTTATAGATTGGATTCAAGTTTAAGTTGTTATTCATTATTTCATAAATGCTAGTACTTCATTTATTCTTAAGTTCAATCTCTATTATATAATTTACTATGGAATATTGTTTGTAAAACAATTTTATGTTGTGTAATTGTCCCTTAAGGCAAATTCGGGCATACTCCAAGTAGGGGGCATTACAGCATTCGATTCAAACCTTGCATTTTGGCACTTAAGTTGCCCGTTATGGCAGCAATGAGTGCATTCAAAGCAAGGAAACTTGTATTCAGTAGGGCCTTTCCCAAACAGACAAGCAATTTTTATTTCAACCATTTTTCATTTCCAATGTATCATTTACAAGGCTTTCTGCAAAAGCCCAGTCCTGCAAGTTTGATATTTTACATTTGTTTCACAGCCACTGAGCTCATTTTCTCATCAACTTGGCTAGTCAAAATGACTTCTAGGTCTTCTATGGCATTTTTATGTGAATATTGAGATACATATTTGGCTTATTTGAAGCTAAAGCTGAAATTTTTAGATGATTTTCAACCCTTGTAAGGCAGTTTTGGAGGTCCTCTAAGGATGCCTCTACTCCTACTCCTCACAGCTTTGTTTTTGGAAGCAAAATAAATGGATTCACCACTATTTTATGCAGCAACTTTTCTTGCTAAAATGAGCTATAAACTCTTAGTTTGTGCCATAAAAATGAAGATGCCCTTTTTCTTTGAGGTTATGCTGAATGTTTTTCTAGGCATTTTTGAATCGACAATTTCTTACAATGCAATGTTTGTTTTCTATGTGCTCAAGCCGTTTTTCATTTGGATTGTTAATTTTACTTCAAGTCAAATATTTTCAAGAATTTGTAATGTCCCCTTCCATGGAGTACCCAGAAATAACCCATTCGACCTATTTAATTTTCGTAGGCTAATTTCGGGCTATATTAGGGAATAAACTAATTAATTAAATAAAGTTGTCCAATTAACTAATTTTCGGATGAATTTATTCTAATTAATTTACAAAGTGATTTGAATGTTATAAAGAGAAATATTATAAAGTCACTTTACAAAAGTGCATTAAATGATATATTTTGAGCGGGAAAGTAAAAAGTAACTTTGATAGAGTTCTATGGCAAATTAGAAAAGGAGATTTGAAAAGCTCATTTGCATATGCTTGTTTATTTTCTCTATTGTGGAATTTGAGCTTTTGGCTTGAGAAAACCCTATGGGAATTGGTTTAGGTGGTGAGACATCTACCCTAGCCAATTTGCAAGTGGAGTCACACAAATTTCACGTAGGTGCAAAGCAATTGCCAATTAAAGAATTTATCAAAGGTTTTGCAAGCTAAAAATAAATTATTGTTCTCAGATTTGAAGGATTTATCTTCGATTGTGGTTCAAGCGATATTTACAAAGACAGACTGGAGTTTATTATGGGCGCCATATTTGAAGAATTGCAAAATGAAATGATTTAAATATTATATATTTTATCTACTATTCATGTCACTAGGTGAAACTATGTGAATTAACCCCTTATTTATACTAAATTAGGAGATTAACCCTAAAATTCAAACAATTCAAGCCGACACCAAATCTGGAGATAAACATTATTAAATTCCCGCCACAATGAAATTCAAAAAGGGGGTCCTCATTAAGGGAGGACCCATTCACCACCTAGGGCGAATGGGTCCTGGCATAGTTGGCAGACTCGCAAAAAGCTCGCCAAGTTTTCAAAAACTCGCGAGTTTTTTTAAAAAACGAGTTTTTTTGAGTTTAACTCGCGAGTTTTTTCTCAGACGAGTTTTCCCGAGTTTTTTCGAAAAACTCGCGAGTTTTTGCCGAGTTTTTCAAAAAAATCGGCTATGCAGAACTTAAAGCTGAAAATGTTTTTTTTTATGTTTATTAAGCAATTTTTTAAGTTCCCAAGTTTTTCCGAGTTTTTTCCGAGTTTTTGGGGAGTTTTAAAAAACTCTCCAATTTTTCCCTTGGCGAGTTTTCCAACTATGGTCCTAGCACTGTTTTCCAAGACCATTCCTTCGAGGAATGAAAGAACACTAAAAACCCATTTAGAATCAACTGATAAAGGGGGGTCCCATAGAGGGAGGACCCATTCGCCACCTAGGGCGAATGGGTCTTAGCACCATTTTCCAGGACCTTGAAATTTCCTAATTAAATGTTATGTAATTTGAATTGTGGGTGTCAAGATAGATCTTCGAGAGGTGTCATAAATAAGGGTTAAATTTGAATTAAAAGGGTTAATTAACTGCAATTAACCACAATTAATTAAGCGGACCCTAGATAAATGTGAAAGTGTGTCACAACACTTCGCAACACTTAAATAAGGTACACATTAAGTACATTTTATTAAAAAGGGGCCCATTAGGTCTCATTGATCAAATAAACCTTAGAAAAGTGTGAAAGTGTGTTACAACACTTTACAATACTTTTGCAAAGGACAAATTAAGGTACCTTTTAAACAAATAAGGACTCTAGAATGATGTGAATGTGTAGAACACATTACAACACTATTCCAAGACACCATAAGGTTAATCCAATGACAATTATTCCTCAACCAAGTAAGGGAAAAAGGATACTTTTTCCGTTACTACATTTTGCCCCCACTTTAGTGAGAGGATGACCCCATGTCAAACTCACACTAAAGTAGACATTCAAAACACTTAAGTATGCAACAATAACAAAGATACATAATCATACCCTATCAAAGGCCAAGAAAGATAAAGAAAAACAGAAGGATCAAGCACAACCGTTTCAACGTGATGTGGAACGGGGCTGTTTGTCCATAACATATGTCGCTCACTCTAGGGTAGTGGAACCTCAATCTGTCCACTAGGTGAGTTATCCCTATGAAGTGGCAAATGAAAGAATCATATTAGCCTCTCATACCATACCGAAGTTATCCTCCTGACAACTTTGATAAGGCATCACAATGTAATGCTTTTGTAATGTAAAATTTTGTTAAAGGGGATTTTGTTTTGTTCCTGTAAAGGTCTTCTTCTTTGGGAGCATTGTGCCTAATGTCTCCAATAGAGGACAAGTCGAGGTGTCAAATCGTCACTCATGGGATGCCTCATTCGCATCATGCCATGACGGTAGATCGTACACTCTTGGACGGCATCAAACCCAATGACACCACCAAAAAGAGGACATGTCACAAGAATAAAGAAAAATCACGCCATGAAATTTTGTCAAAAGATGTCACCAATGTATGCCCCCACTTTAAAGTGGTTGCTACACCATCACTGTGAGCAATTGCTTTAAAATAGCCAATGTTTTGCCTAAGACATGAGAGTTTTCCTCGAAAAACCCTATGCCAAATCATATGTTTCCAAAATAAGTTGTGTCATGAAATAGGAAGGGTTGCCCCCACAAATACATAAGGGATATATGGATTTGGGGTCAGTATGTCTTTGCTACAATGTTTTCATAAAGCATGGAACTGTCATCATTCCCCAAATACTCAAAGAACTAGAAGAATGACACAAAGAGAGCGAAAACAAAGAAAAAGCCTTTCGGCTCAACATGGAAGAGACCTAAATGTCTCGCCACATTGCATCATCCCCAAAAGGAAAACAAAAGACAAATGAAAAATGATAAAAGGAAAGTTTTTGGGTCAACATGGAAGAGACATGAATGTCTCAACGCCTTGCATCATTCCCAAAAGGAAAACACAAGACAAATGAAATGATTACGACATATAGAAGAATCAAAGGTACATATAAAAGAATGCACAAAAAGAGAGAGTTATACATCAAACAAAACGACACAAGGGATCACATTACACACATGCAATCACACAAAGAAAACATGAAAAAGCAAAAGACTAGTAAGGCATATGCGAGTCAACCTAAAGCAGGTCATCCGCATCCCAATCTCAGTCGGTATAAACAGAAGTCGAACAACTAGCCAAAGGGACAAGAGCAAGTGCCGAACTAGAGGAAGCACCACATTCAACACTCTTTTTAGGAGATTTGTCATATAAGCTCATAGAAGAAGAAAACAATGTATTCAACTCATCATGCAATTGTTCATCAATTTTTGCTATGTCAATGTCATCATCTAGATTTATCACAATAGGAGGTCGAATAACAATATCCATGCAATGTTCTTGTTTATGTTGCGGCGGAGGTATACGATCATCATGCTTTGCTTCAGGTAAGTTTGGATTCTGATTTTCTATGTTGTTCTTGTCTTCTTGAGTTTGTAATCTATGAGCAATAGCACATCGCCAATGCCTACACTCTCTAGCATTTCGATTCCTTTTCATTCTATTGTCAATTTGTGTTTGTGTAAGAGTGGGTTTGTCAATTATAGGTTCCTTCTCTTCCTTGGGAGGAGTAGAAGAAACAACGGTAAGTTGTTCAACCGCTTTCTCTTTGGCTTTATAAACTTGTTTGAATCTAGGAGGGACAACGGGATTGTTTGTGTTATCTCGTGGTCTCTTGTAGGAAATTGCATGAGATTTTTCTATAGTTTGTTCTTGTATGTTCGGAAGTGCTTTTGGTTCGATCATTGCTTCGTCAAGGATAGGTGTTTCATTTATAGGTTGACGCATGTTTCGAAGGGACAATTCTGCTATTTTCTTTGCCTTGAAATTTTGATATGATTTGAAGAAGAAATCCTCACGAGGCTTGATAGGTTCCATAGGCTCGGGCCAAAAGAAATCTAGTGAAAAATTCCCTCAGGCCAACATAGGATTAAGTCCACTATGATGCACAGTAAAGAAGGGACAACATTCATGGAGCGAAGCCATGGATAGCCTAGCTTCACATGAAATTGGTCTGATTGTGGAATGATGGAGAATGATACATTTAGTGTTTTCGATCCGACCTTTAAAGGGAGATCTATCGAGACAGGTAGGATCAATTGAATCTTACATATCTGAGTTTCAAAAACTCTCAGTTATGGTCACAAATGTTTTTGAGAACA